>JAQGBD010000371.1:0-33201 GCA_034698165.1 Punctoribates punctum | reverse complement strand
TTTTCTAAGGTGGTTGGCCATAATAATCAGGCCATTTGGTCCCGGTTCGGTGTTACGACAAAAAAAACTTGCATAATTAGTATGAAATTGTTGACTTCTCGCTGACGAAAAAGGTTTGTTGAGTGAAAAATTTGAAATAACTTTTATTACTATAATTTTGAATAATATTACCGATGATTAAAATAGATTGAAAGCAACGATTCAATGGTTTTGTATCCGAAACCAAATAATTGAGTAAAACACTAATGACTTCAGTGAAAGTAATTCAGATTAACTCTGATTTCTAACTATTGTGTGTCTGAAATATTTCATCGATTATTAATGCATTTAATATTAGGCAGTTCCCAGAGTGGACTTGGATGGTATGGTATGATATGTTGTGCACATTATATCTTTTGTTCTGAACATCCATCCAAAGAGCGGTTAATGCAGTCATCCGATTAACATTAGTCCAACAGAAAGCCTCCTCTCTATTGCACTGAATATGAAACGCTTTTAGTCATTATAAAAGATAATTTATGCCAATCAGGATATGGATTCTCGTGTCAGACCTACCAGTGCTCTGTGTCTAACAGTTCTTAGAGCGCAGACAAACATGAATTACACAAAAAAAAATGACAATTAGTTGAGAAAAATTACCTCAAATTGCATTACGTGTTCACCAAATTCTCTCCGATTATTCTGATTACTAATAAATATATTTGGATTTTGAATAATTATTTCCAAACAATTTATCATTTGTTGATAAATAGACAAAAACTTCTGAACGAAGATAATCATTCAGATGGGCCGACGTTAGCCCACTATAATTATCCAGGAGAAAAATAGTGTACATGAAATTCAAATTAGACTCTAAATTACTGTTCATTTTGAGAGTGATTTATGTAAAAAATTAATTTCAATCAATTTATAGCTATTTTATTGCCAAACGTTTAGCGATAATCACTTTTCGGTAGCGAATCGTGTATTCAATTATAAGAAGTCATTTGATTCTCCGTTTTTCAAATCTGAGACCATTTTTACACTTTTGAAGATTATTTTCAGTTCAATGAACTCTATTTTCTGCTCCAATGCTTATTTGATTTACTCCGAAACAAATACTTTCAAATTCAAAACTCAATTCAATAAAGAATATTGATCTCTCTATCAATTATTGAACAAGGACTTCATTCTAAGTTACCTCGTACACTGGCTCATAGAGTTTGTTTGGTTTAAATTCCAGACAAATATTTTTAAACTTGTTCCTTTAGGTTCTTCTACTTTTTAGGCCCTTGTAGTTAATGGTTCAGAATGAAATCGAAAGTGTCCATGTTGACATTCCTGAAGATGTTTTTGAGCGAATTATCCTTCCACTCAACGAATTAATGTTTTGCCCAAGAGCTCAGTAAAATATGACCTAGTTTCTTTTGTCACGAAAAAGCTACATGACTTTTAGTCGACGAAATGCGATCGATATTATGCTATAAAAACTTTTGTTTCTTTATATTTGGATTCAGAGGACAGGCTTTTGGTCAAAGAATTCGGTTCACAACAAATTCTTAGACATTACTCCTAATTAAGGGAATGACCAGAATTTCGATAAAGTTTTTTGTTTTCCGCCGTTTATTCCATTAGACAGCGATATAATCCGATTTGTATTCAATGAGTTAACTCTTCTAAAAACATGAGATATTAGACAAAACTCTTATATAAATTATAAGATGTTCCGTAAAACAGAATTATTTCATATATTTGTGTTCTTTTCAAGAATTTGTTGTCATTTTTTCAACAAATTTAATATCAATGCAAATATAAATTGACATAAATTCTCTCCGATCTCTTTAAAAGCCTAATCAGATAATATTTATTTTCGTGGATACGTTTTTCGGCTGACATTTCTCTGCGGAAAATAAAGTAAACTTAGAAATTGGTTTTTGAAATTTTTTTAAGAAAATAATAAAATCTCTCGTTTTTTATATACATTTCTGAAAATGTTTTTATAGCGATATAACAGCGAAAAACCTGAGAAAAACGGAAAGCCATTTGCATACAGTGCTCAGCCTTCTATGGAATAGGCATTTTTCATGAAGATTGATCTAGTTGTATTGAACAGTGTTACACTGAAAACCTATTTCCGATTCCATAAGAATTATTTGCAAGAATATGAATAGAAAAATGTGTTTTTCCCACAATGTTATGATTTAACACTATGCCATAAAACAAATTATTTGATTGACAGCTCATTGAATCTAACCGTGCAATAGGATGTGTGTTAGGCTCTTATCTCATGTTATCGCACAGAATATTCTTTGCTAAAAATAGTTTCAATTTTTTTAACTAAACAAATAGTCGGAAAGTTTTGTAATTAAATGGATTTATAATTAAAATTGTGAAACAAAAATAACAAATCAATTATTGATTTTTATGTGTTTCCAGAAAGACCTACAAAAGAGAGTGTATTCTTAGGATCGTTGTCCTCATTATAGTGAAAGGATGTTTATCAGCTCATCCGGCGCTCAGCCATATCTGACACAATACCTGTGCATTAGTCTTGGAACTGAAGTACATTTCCATTTGTCTGATGGCATAACAAAACTGGAATCACTATTCATGTTATTCATCATTTGTTGTCTTCCATTACTCTTCTTATATTAGGGAAGAACTTAACGAGAGATGAAAAAAGAAATTTTTATATCGAAAAAGTCGATTATTATTCAAATCGAAGCTAAGTTTCGTTTTCATAAAATAATGGAAACCAATCGATGGTATTTCACACGATTTTTATTTGCTATGAAAGCAGAGAAAACATAATCTGTTTTCGATAAATACTGTCTTTTATTTCTTTGGGTAATCTCTCATCAAATTTATTTGTTTTCATTCAATCATTCGTTCCAATGATTCCCTGTTTTTATGAGAATCTCTTCCTTAGAAAAAACGGAAGGCTTTGCTGTTAATGTGATTTGATTTCATTTTTATGATAAACTTTCAATAAATTAATGTCTAATAAAATGAGTGAAAATGATTTGTCATTTCGTTTGTCTGATTTCATCGTCTCTTTTGTGACATAAATTAATGTCAAACAGTATTTGAATGTATTTTTGTTCGCAATTTTTATTCATCCCTTTTATTCACTGTCTATTGGTTTCGATTTTCTGGTTTTATTCGCCTTATATTCTGGTCGTCGTATCGGAAGTCGAGAGTCGATCATAAGATCCAAATCGATGGCGAAACCGATTCCAAAGTCAATACATGTCTTTGACATCATTTTTCTTCTGACTGTTGGCCAACGAAACGGAGTCTAGTGTTTGGACAGAAATGCCGTTCAAATGTGTTATTAATCAAAAAACTTGATTTCCGTACTGAACGTCAAACAGCACTACAAAGACCGTCGACCAAACTGTTGGCTAAAATTTATGTCCAGAAATAGTCTTCTCTTTTATTCTGACCATAAAATGCAAACAATTCTTCCCAGAATTAGAATAGATTTTCGCTCTTATAGTCTATAAGTAAGTCTGAAACGACTATATTTATCGTTAATATATTGTATACACATTCGGTGTTCGGAGAAAAAATTCTTTGAAAATAAATGACTTTCTTAACATAATTTATCAATTTTACGCCATTTCCGCCACAAATATATTTCCAAGAGTATTGATATTCAAATATTATTCATAAATATATAAATATATTCTTGTGTTAATAATTGTGATTAATTTGCGACCATACATCTTGCTCAAATGATTTATGCATTTTTCATAAACTCATTCATTTAATTATTTTTCAAGATCTTACTGTTAATGAGATTTTCTCTATTCTCTTGTTATTCTTAATCAAGAGTTATGTGACACAAGTTTTGTTTGATTTACTGGTATTTTGTGAACATATTTAAGCATTTTTTCACCGATGGTTTCCCTTTTCGAGCGCCGGTATGAAAGCCAACAGAAATTTGATAAATGAGAAAACACTATAAAAAGAGGTCATTCTCTCCGTTTTTGGCATCTCTTACACAATGGGACTGATATTATGAGTTACAGTACTCTTGAATTATTCTGAGCGATGAAAAAAATAGTCACACAATTGAGGCCTTCAATCGTTTGGACGTTGACTTCACTGTAAGGCCAATATCACAATCATTACTGAAAATGATGAAAATGTCGCAAAAAATGTCTTCGAGCCTATCATTTATCCAAAAGTATCCAAGATTAAAGTCGGTCTGAATTCCTAGATTAAAGCCTCGTTTGTTGTTCATTTCTCTATACAATAATACCAAGAATTGTAAAATTGTTTGAAACATAAAAATTAATTTGATGTGACATTTATTAATCCATTCAATTAATAGCCGTTCCTTTCTTTTCGATCCATAAGTTGTTTGTTTTGAAATTGAGATATAAATCATATTTTTTGACAAAATATTCTTTTTAGACATTGTTATCATAACAAAGGGTAACATCTGTTCTCTTGATTAGATTTATTATATTCAAAGGAGCGTCATCAATTTGTTACACTCATATTGGTTGAGCTCTGTTCAAGGTAATATAACTGCCAAAAATTGCACGAATATACTCTTCTTATGGAATCATTTGTTTGCTTATATCGGAAATATTCATTCAATCAATAAATATATGCACAAATAGACCCGGAATCTAAAACAAGCTATTTTTCATTCTGTTTTTTGTTTTTTTTATCACTAAACAGAATAAAAACAATATGGTTGAGCCAAAAATAGTCTTGGAATTAGTTAATGGTGTGCAGCACAACAATACGATTCCAATTAATCATTTTTCTCCAAAGGCTATAATAGATTGTCAGAGAAGTTAATCAAAATTAATGAAAGTTATGATTGCGTTGACGTTTGTGGCAATTCATCGCAAAACACTTCAAAGATTGAGTGCACAACACTTTTTGCTGCTCTGCACAACACTACCGCTAATATGTATGGCCAACAGTACAGTACTTAACACTGGAGTTGTTGTCTCTTTTAATAATTTTTCCATCGATTCTCATATACTTTTTATTCTATGTTTTTTCGATCACTCGAGGCATTCAATTTCCTGCAAATATATAACTCATATACCTTTTTATAGAGTTTTCATAGAAATTATATTTTTTGTTATTATTTTCCTCTTATTTTCCAACTCATACTTCATTCCGATTGCGATAAATGTAATTATTTTCAATAATACATAAGAAATATTCAAACCTTTAGCTAAAATATATTATGATTTAAATAAAACAAAATCGAAATCAAAATAATTATTTGAATGTATTTTTGTAACAAATTTTTTTATTATCGAAAAAAACTTTGCGTTCAAATGATTTTCATTTCTTTAGTGGAGATTTATTGCAGTCATTAGGACTGAGAACACAAATGATATGAAACACGAAATGTCTGTTCAGTGTTTCACTTCTTAGTAAATCTCATCTAATCTTTCATTCAAAAGAAAAATCTTTTTATAACTCTATTAACAGTTTATTACTTAATAAACAATTTAAAGCAAATATTTCTTTGAAAATATTTAAAAATAGGATTCAAATAAATCATTAATTTAAGCCCATTGTGATTAAGGTCTGTAGTTAAGGCCAATTCACTCATATGCTGTGCAAATCGACCCAAAACGGCTCCAGATATCTGTAGATCGAGTAATCCGAATAAGAAATAAAATTAAGAGCAAGGAAACTTTGTTCCATTTGTGTTATATGGCTGTCCTTTTCATCTATTTTTATTGAAGACATTGAATTAGGTTTAGAAGAAAAGTTGATTTGATTTTCAATGTGAGGCCCAATAAGTGAAAGTAAAGCAAATCTTTTGCATGTATTTCATTAGAAGACGAATAGATTGATAGCGAATCTCAAACGCAATAAGTGTTCAGAAGTTCAATGAAATTAACGGAATTGTTGAGTATTTGCGCCAAACATGCGATCCATTGGTTGTCGTGAATCAAATATTGGAGCGACTATTGGCTCGAATCCCTTGTGTAGAGACAGTGCCTCCGTTTCGGTCATTTCTCACTATAAAACCTCATTCGGAAACAGTGTTTAAGGCATAAAACATAGGAATAGAGTCGACAAGAAAAGGCTCTTAAAGTTAACTTTACTAACAGTTTCTCTAATAAACTCTGATTTCGATTTCCACTTCATTAACGGCTCACTAAAAGTGTTGCAACTAATTAACGATTAGATATTCAGTCATTACTTTACATATTTTTTGCTTATTTCGAGTTTTTTGCAAATTTACTCCAAAACTATTATTTGAGCCTTAATTTCAAATCCAATCCATTATTTTCTTTTAATTAATTGAAGCCATAATTGCAATGATTTTCTTGTTTTGTTGCAAATTATGCTAATATTTTATAACAGAAATGCTGTTCAATAGAAAGTTATTTTAGAGATGGGCTCAGGACTCAGACATAGATTGCATAGAAATAGATGACATCATGTATTGACATCGTATTTATCAATACCTCACTCTTTTTGCAATGCAAATGTGGTAATCGATTGTGACATTTGTGTCGCTACCATTCGACTAATTTGACCAAAAATCTAGTAATGGCTCTGAATTAATGTAGACTTTTTAAACATGGATTATGTGGTGGTTGTGATTAATTTTGTAGGAGTGATGACCGGAGGGCTTCAGTCTACTAATCGATATGCTATTGCCTGCCATAAGACAGAGGCAGAGTCAGAGGCAGAGGCAGATGTCACAACTCGGTAAATCCCCCGCAACAACAACGTTCCGAGTGGAGGCTCGTCCTGTCCGTTGAGATTTATATTCCATTTGCTTAATGTAAACCCATAATAGTCTGTCCAATACATGAATATTGTGATCGACGAGGGCTCTAATGATTGTCATAATCACTGGTTTCCAATAATTCTCTTTTCGTTATTATTCTTATCTATTATTTTGTGAATAAATTTGATTAAAATCGACTGATTGTTAAATCAATGGTTGAATACATTTCTCTGTTTAGTCATCGCTTTATAATTATTTGGTTTCTATTGAATTCAGTTTCAAAAAATTAATTACTCATCAGAATTGCAAATATCGTTGAATTTTGTGAATCAAAAGTCAAACAACTAATGATTTTTTCCCAAAATTTGTATTGAATTTAATTTTTTATGAATATTGTAATCATATGGAGAGAGACTAACGAATCAAAATATTGTGACCAAAAATTTATTCAAAATTGAATTTTTAATGTCATTAGTATTAAATCGATAAAAGTTTCCGATTTTAGACTAAAGTTATCTCCCAATCAATTACTGCAATATTTTTATGGAGATTGCAATCAATGAAAAAATGTTTGATTTATTTGCTTGTTTATGGAACTACCAAATTATTCATATTTATTGACTTATATTGAATTGAATGTATGTTTTCACGAAATTCAATCATTTATTAATTTCTTCCGCTTTTATGCAATAAATGTCAACAAATATTCTTTCAGTCATTGAATTTATTGAGTATTTTATATGAAAATAAATTCAAAATCAAAATCGATTCCAATTTATTGCAATTCTTAAGCGATTATTATAAATAGGATTTCATATAAAACTACTCTTTTCTTAATTTATGTGAAATCATATCCAAGACATAAATAAAGACTTTGAAATCTACTATTTATAGAGATTCTTGAAATGGATTTTCATATTTCATTCATAAGAGAATAATAGACTATTATTAATAGTAAAGCATTTGACTTAAATTTATGGTTACTTTGATCTGAAAATATTTTTTCAACTCAAGTCTATTTGCGATTAATCGTTGATATTTTTCTCTAAATTTTAAATTCTTTGACCACGATCATTATCTCTCAATAGACGTATCCCTTGTTTTGTTAATTTGTGCTAAAATTGGTGAAAACATAAGCCGACAAAATGATGACTACTTCTAAACAAAGAGTAAACGATTATCTGATTTCTTGCCCCAAAACACTGGCTCTCAATCATAACCATAAATAGTCTCCGTCTTAATGGTTATGGTTTGACATTAAGTTTAAAGCTGTGGTCATCTCTTGAAAATTGTGGCTCAAAGTAGTTAAACAACTGTAGAGGAGATGCCATCAAACAAATGCCGAACATTTTTGGCGCTCAACTCTATTGACATAATTGTTTGGTTTGAAAACTTCACTCAAATATAAGTAATGATAAATAAAGAATAGGAAAACGTTTATTAGGAATTCCTCCGCAATTCCTGTGTTTAAACGATTATTAAAACTATTTTTGTGCTCATTCTGTGCCCAACTTATCAGTTATTCCTAAACCAAACGATCTTTTTCTTTCTAAATAACACATTTGAAGTCAGTTTAAGCATAAGTCTTAATAATTTATTAAAGTATTTGGAAATACCCTCTGATAAACATTGAGCAAGGCACATCATGGCATCTAAACTAATAATATATTTATAGCAAGTATTCTATTATTTGTCTTCAATTCTCTGCCATTACTCTAATTTCGTCTTTCAATCCATAATTAATCGTCACTCAGATATGGATTTTGGCGATGAGTTCCGTTTATTTATTCAATTCATGTGATGAATGTCTGTCTTTAAGCCGACATTAACTTCATATAAGAACCACTACTGAGAGCCAACATTTCTGTTGGACATCATTTCAAGTAATGAGTAAATATTAAATGCATTCCATATGTTTCAGAATAAATTAAACATGGTCATAGGGGATATTCGGCCAACTTATTCACTTCTTTATTATTCAAGAAAAATTATGTTGACAACTAAATTATTCAAGTTTACAAACTTGATGAAAATGCTTTTAAATCATTTTTAATTACCTTTCAGTATATTCCAAACCTATAAAACATAATTTGAAAAAAGGTTTAAAGGCAGTGATCAAACTTGAGAGCACATTAAAATTGTAGTCCACCTTGGCAATATGAGTTAGCAATATATTTGAAATTTTGAGTCAATTAAATTTCAATTAAATCTGTTTTGAAAATTTCTAAAAATATTCATCAAATTCTATGAACTCATATATAAATGTCATCCAAACGAGTCTCTGATTTAATACTGAAATTCAAAATCCAAATCAGTCTCTAATCCTTTCAAACAACTAATGAGACGACAATTCAATTCACAAAATCTAACGAACCGTAAAACAATAAACAAATTACTGAAACGTCTATTGATTTTCAGAGCAATCACTATAACTAAATGAATATCCATTTGGCGGATGTGTAGTCTCTGACAGCTATTTATGAATTAATAATAACATAAATATTGCTTTTGTTTTGACACACAATCTGTATAACCCTTTTCTAGGACTTAATAAACGCTGTGAATGTGACAGACGTCTAAAAATAACAAAACTCTTGTAATTAAGTGACAAGAATTTGAAATTCCAGTCAAATCCAGATTAAAATAATAAGTGAAAAAATGAGAGAAAAATAAGTCAAGTATTAGTGGAAAGGGTGGGGTCATTGGTATTTGGATCCGACATAAGTGTGACTACAATTAAATCACATTTGAAGCTATTGATCAGTAATTAGGATAAAAGCCTTGTTTTTTATGTCAGTCCACGTTTATGTCATAATTGATAAAATAATTTTCTTTCTCCACTTTTATAACCATTAAAATCAAAGAGAAGTCTTTCCGTTTTCATGGATAGAATAGAAATTGATTTTTTTCAGTGGCTTTAATGCAATTTTGATTGAAGCAATTGAGTCGAAAAGGTTTTCCTTGCTTCAAATGTTCAAATATGCCTTTTTATTATTGGCCATTAAATAAATTGATATTCAGTCCATAAATCGTATTGTTTTGTTTCGCCACTCCATCCGTATATTCACCGTTTGTGAACTTTTTTATGTTATTTATCTTAAAGTCTTAGTATTTTTGCATTCAATAAATCAAAAATTATTTCCTCAAAACAAAAATTCAGCGAAAAGTTCAATAATAATAGGACTCTAGACATAAAAATTCCTCATATTTTTGATGCGATATTTTTCAACAAATTATTAGATTTAAAGCTCACTTTCATAGGGAATATCCTCTAAAATAATCCCCAAAAAGCCAACGCTTCCATCGCTTCCATTACTTTCTAAGAATATATTTATTATGCAAAGAATTTGTTATTAAATATCATTTAAATTTCAAATTTCGTTTTAAAACTCGATATTAAGAGCGCCTGAAATTCAAATAAATTGTTTGCCAAACATTTCGATCAAATATTTGAATAAAGAAAAAAAAGAAAACTTAATAAAAGAAATGTTTTCATAAATTCCTTGATAAGAATCATTTGGGAAATACTGAATCCCTTATTCTGTGCTCAGATCCCTCATTGGAGTTCATTTGTTTGCAGTCATTCATCAAATGTTTTCACTTAATTATCATTTTTGTCTTATCCTAAACATCAATAAAATTATTTAATTCACTTCAACGCTCCGACCACTCAGAGGAAGACTCAGAGGAAGAGCTCTGATCTCCAAATAAAAAACAAAAGATCTGCTCATTAAAGGAAAAGCAATCGATTCAGAAATCAGAGCTCACTTTCGCTCTAATAATGCCATAAAAATTATAAAGTAATGGATTTTTTCCTGAAAAATGGTTTTTATGTTTTTGTCTCATTCTATATATAATTGATGTGATTTTCATTGAACTTTCGATACGTTATAATATCGATGACAATAACGAGTACTGCAATTGAGAGCCTAAATAAAGGTCTGGACTTAAGAGGGGAATGGGAATAGACTGGGAATAGTAGTGGAGTGTGTGGACTAACTGTTGGCACAAATGATCGTAAGATCTATTAGAGAACACAACACGAAATCGCTTTTACGTCTTGACTGTAATTTTTGTCGCTCACAACAAAAAAGAGGTCTTATATTCAGTTTGGTCTGACTGACCAACTCTTCTCTGAAGAGGTTTGGCTTTCAGACAATTGTTATAAATTAATGACTTTTGGCCGCAAATCATACAACGGTTTGTTAGCGAAGAGCACCAAATGAGGACTGGCAAAGACGGCACACCACTAGTGAACACATACACGACTCGCAGACAATCAATGATAATAAAAGCTCAAACACTTTCTGTCCAAATGGGACCCAAACTAATAAATTGGCTGAAAATTCTCTCACAATTTTTCATTGCTTAGTTTTCTTGTCATTTCTCTTATTTATACAATGATTTGAGGAATTAAAGAGAAATTCGTCTTATTTTTCAATTTTTTTGTCTTTTATTCAGAGTTAATATAATTAACAAATAATTAGTGATTTGATTAAAGCCTTGATTTTTTGTAAACCTTATTCTATACGAAAAAAAAACGTAAATAATGTGAAAATCAATACCAAGTGATTGGAAAACATTTTTGACACTTTATTCGTCGAAAAAAAAGAAATATTTTCCAGACGTAAGTCAGACATAAGACAAGAACTTCTTTTCCATATCTTTTGATTTTGTTTTTATGGCCTAAAAGTAGTGATAAAATGTTGCGAACATTTATTTTCTTCGCCGTCTTTTGCTGTGATTTGAGCTCAAGAAACAGTGAAAAAGTATTTATCACTTCAGAGATCAGTTTCTGTTAACAAATAAAAATAAATTATTTCGAAAAACTTAAGCCTTAATTTATTGGACATTAAATACTTGGAAACACTTAAGTCTGATCCCAGTCTTCAACCGAATTGTGTTTTGCAATCAATCGATAATTTCTTTTGATGTCATTCGAAAGCCGAATAGATTTTCATCTTTTTTATTTGCTTTTGCAGGTTATTTAACGGAAGAACCGGAACGAATATCAGCCAATTTAGCCGAGAATGTGATCCTTCGCTGTGCCTTCGACTTTCCAGATGGTGTGCGCGTCCCGTATGTCATCCAATGGCAGAAGAATGGTATCAAAATTCCTATATACATCTGGTATGACGGATACCCACCTCATATCGGGGAGGGCTATGAAGGAAGGGTCGGTCTCTCTGGTCAAGCATCGCTCAATCTGACCAGCGTCAACGAAAATGACCAGGGATGGTATGAGTGCAAAGTATTCTTTCTGAATCGTCCACCAGAGCCAATCAGAAACGGCACCTGGGTCCATCTGGATGTTCATGGTAAAAACCTTTCTCTTCTATTTTGATTCTGTTTCCAAGAACACTTGCTCTTTATTGAGCAATACTCAATTTGTATAGGGAAAGTAGGTCAAATTTAAGCATTATTATAACTGTCCCTGGTGCATAAATTCCTTATTCTAAATCAAATTATTTTTTCATAAAGAAAATGCTTTTATCTAAAAAAAATTGACTTAATTTCGAAATAAAATAGTTTTTTATTAGATTTGATTCAAAATATAAGACAAAATGCAAATTAATCTGAAGTTTCAAAAGTAATTCTGAATTTTATTCTTGGAATTCATAAGAAAAATGAAATTCCCTTTTATGACAATCAAAAACATAATAATAAGTGAAATGCATTGAAAAGTAGCTCTAATTTATGGTAATCTCATTTTCAATTGTATTTAACAAAAACATTACTTTTTTATATTTTCATTATTCTGAGTAGAATTGAACTCTTCCTTGAGATACATAGAAATAGGTTTCACGAGAAAGCAATGTATCGATCAGAGACCCAAGGGTAATAAAAAACCTGGGGTAATTTGTTTGCTTATTAATCTAATATATTTAGACACAGAATAAAAAATTCAGAATATTCTGCCTTAATATTCAAATTAGAATAGATAAGCAAGATAGCTTATATAAATTGTTGCCATAACTCACCTTGTTACTAACAGAAGGACAAGATAAATATTTTATCTAGTTGAATTTTGCTTAAATTTTAAAAATCGTGCTCAAGAGACACGAATTTTGGTTTTAAAGAAACTGAAAATAAGTGTTTCTGCAAATCTACGATAATGTTCAAGGTTACTGTTACCAGAAACAAATTGAAAGTAATCCTTTCGGTTCACAAAATTCTATTCAATAAATCACTTGAGTTAATGAAAAACATTTTTATCCCTAAAAATAATTCTCTACTGAAGTTCAGAACAAAAAAGTGACGAAAAATAATCCAAAACTCAATTAAGTTGAGACTCAAATAAGAAGTAAAAATCTTTTAAATAAATTTCAAGAATTAACACAAACTTATTCATTGAGAACAAGAGTGAAAGCATTTTCTCAGTTTTAAAATGAAATTAAATCTTTTGATTTATATAAGAAATGCATTAAATTATTGAGAAAAACGTCTGAAAAACTACTTTAAACATAAATTATTCAATGAATTACTTCCCATTGAAAAGTGTTTTCAAGTCTTGAATTAAGACCACTTTTAATAATATATTTCGGGTTTCACTAAAGAAAAGTTTTGCCTCTTTTTTGTGTAGAAATGAATATTTTTTGAGATTTTCGTCAAAACATGTTTTCAATAACTCTAATATCGGTTTAAATTTTCATAAAATTTTATAATTTTATTTTTGTTTCACACAAAGAATTTAGTCTAAAATTTGTACAAAAGTGGTCTAAAGTGTGGGCTGTCGGCTGTCGACAGTCTTCAAACAAATTTTAGACTCTTTTCAAATAAAGCTTACTTTTACTCAATTTATTAAAATATTTTCCAAAATTTCGGTCACAAAAAAAAACAAGAATTCGTTCAAACCTTTGATAATAAAAATCATTTCTTTGATGATAATGTTGTTTAAGTGAAAAAAAATTTCTTCTGATTATCTGAACCTTTTTTCTGGTGTATAATCTTATGGCTGTTCTGAGGATATCCCTCACAAACACAAAACACTTTTCCACTCCTGTTCTCAATTCAACGCTTTTTGGCTTTACTTTTGAGATTAGGAAATGATTTTAAAAAACGAGAAACAAAATTATGATAATATAAGTGAGAATTAATGACAACTTCTTCGAGAGTTAACACCAGAAGAGGTAATAATTCTTAATATAAGAGAAGATATTATTTCATTTGATTATAATTCTGATGTCTGGTTGTCTACTATTTGTGATATTACTTCTGATAACAGAGACTAAGAGTAATTTGGTTTTGGTATTAACTAACGTCTGGAATAACTCTTGATTTTTGACAGCACCGCCACATTTTCGGCTCAAACCACCCGATGTTATATATGTAAAAGTGGGCGAATCGATAACTATGCCCTGTGAAGCGATGGGCACTCCTCCACCTGCGGTAGTCTGGTATAAGGTATGTCCAAATAGTTTGCAATCCATTCGTGAATAACAAAATTCTTCATTAGTTTTCTCTTCACATAAATTACTGTTTTATCGATCGATTGCTTCTCTCTCTTAATGTTCGAAAATAATTAATTTTTAGACAAAAATTCAATTCATTTCTTCCTTTGATTTGTAATCAGTTTCGGAGCTCTAATTAATTCTAATGTCTTCTTAAGGATAACCTTCCCCTCGAAGGCAGCGCTACCGTACATGTGCTCAACAATGAGCTAAGGATCTCAAACCTCCAACAGACAGACATCGGTGACTATGTCTGTATGGCCAGGAATAGGGAGGGCTCCAAAACGGCCACTACTAAAGTGATAATCGCGGGCTCAGCCGTGATTACAGCGCCGCCCAGAAACCAGACTCGACTGGAGGGCGACCAGATTGAGATGTTCTGTGAGGCAAAGGCTCTGCCATCTAACGTCACCCACCGCTGGCATCACAACGGCATTGACATCAGTCAGTTGCAGTGGTTGGAGACCCGGACTGTCATCAGACGCGACGGAACTCTTTTCATTAACCCGAGCACTGCTGAGGACTCGGGTCGATACACATGCGAAGTGTCGAACGGCATCGGAACGGCCGACACCGCAACCGCTTTCCTAAGCGTTGAATGTATGCAAAAATCAATACTTTGTCTTAAACTTTGAAATCATGGGTTTGTCTAATATCTCAGATCCCGCGAGAGTCACATATTCGCCAACAATCCAATACCTGCCCCACGGGTTGTCCGGAATAGTCCGCTGTTTCATTCAGGCAGTGCCTGCCTTCCAGTTCATAACCTGGACTAAGGATCGACGACCTTTTGATCCGAACTCTACGCCGGGTGTCGTCACTCTGACCAACGGGTCTCTGTTATTCCAGCGCGTGAGTCACGAACACCAGGGCAGGTATCGGTGCACTCCATACAATCTTCACGGCACGAGTGGAACCTCCAATCCTATGGAGGTCTTAGTCAGAGGTAATTCACACTATTTATTGGTTTTCTCTTCATTTATATTACAGTCTATGCGTTGATGTAATCACTTCTTGAGGTAAAGGTTATAAATGACAGGAATATCCGTTTTGTCTGTCAGTCCACTCGTTGTCCAAACGTTTTAATGTCTTTTAATGGCTAATGTTTCCGATGCCCAACATTTGAAGATTCAAGACTTTAATCGCAGCAATAGATCATAAATAGGTTGAGAGGAAGTCATTCGATACTCTCTGAGCCCTTATTCTGTTCTCAAATCATTATTGACTTGAAATTCGTGAAATTTTGAATCTAATTCTCATTAAATCCCTGTAAAGAATAAAAGGGTTTTTGATAAAAGTTTCATTCATTTAATTATTTGAGCATTTATTTGATGGCCTGACATAACTGTTCCCTTTTCTCTATGCAGAGCCACCGAAGTTCACACTAAAGCCCAACGATATGTACCAGAAGTCAGTGAACAGCGAAGTAGTGATGCCGTGCGATGGTGTCGGACAGCCTAAGCCTAACATCATTTGGCGTAAAGTAAGACAATATTCTGCTTAGTTATGTCTATCGCACAGAATATGGCATCAGATGTAAGGCTTGTTAGTGTCGATCATTTGTATGTTTTGTTCGCCACAACAATCCATTCATCACTTAATAATCCGCTTCCCTTTAGCCGCCAAAAGTAGCTTTTCTGCTATCAGTTCCCAAAAATTCTGATCAATTATTATCAGTTCCCTATTCCAGTCCTATTCCAGTCCTCTATTATTTCCCGTCCTCTGAGTTGTACCACAAAAACAACTCTTTATTTATTTATTAATCACTCTTTTTCTCATTATTTGCCACAATTTTGACAAATGATGGAAATTATCTCTGAAGCCAATATTGGCTCACAAATGGAATACCCCTTTCCCTAAGGACCCAAAATCAATAGATAATTTGGGGGCCACCTTGCTCATTCCGATAAACATAATTGTAATGGCAGTGCATGAAAAATAGCTCAGATTATAGCTTATTATGGACTCGATTTCACTTTAATTTAATTCTTTGAAAGAAAAAACAATTTATATCGAAATGTAATAAATTTTGATTACATTTTCATTCATTAAAATAATTTATTCGAACCATTATTCCGATCATAAGTCCGATGGAAACAAATTACCGAAAGACCGTTCATTTCTGCGATCGGGTAATTTGACGATCAAATCGATTAAGAAAGAGGACCACGGATTGTATGAATGCGTTCTCGAGAACGAAATCGCGACACTCATCGCAACCACTCTTTTGTTAGTCAATAGTATGTATTCTTTATTTTTCTCTTATGTTCTATAAATTTGATGGATTACTCTCCTGTAAAGACACGACACCTCATCCGCCACAAAATGTGTCGGTCAATACGAGTGCGTTCGCGGCTACCGTCCAATGGGTTCCCAACTATAACGGGGGTTATGAACAGACATTTCACTTAAGGTTTCTCATCAAATATATTCATATCTTTTACTGAATCTCATTTATTGGCAATGTTTTAGGTACAGGTTTTCTGACCAGGGTGACTCCGATTGGAAAACGATTCGAGTACCACCGCCCGAGTCGTTGACCGCCTTTACATTATATAACCTGCAATCTGACGCCGATTACGACTTTCAAGTTTTTGCCTCCAATCGACTCGGAGTGGGATTATCGTCGCCTATAGTCAGGGCCCGAACCAAATGTGAGTTTATTTTGATTTAATCAAAACTTTATTCTAATTAAGACAACAAAAAAGTGTCACCGCTTTGGGCAACGGATTTGTCGAAACAAAATCATTAATTTTTGTTTCTTTTCTCAAATCACATGTTTTTGTTGGAAACGATTTTCAATTGAATTTAAATTTTGGTTTACTTAACATATAGTGTGGGACTTACAGAAGGGAATATACCCGACGGACGCATACGGAGCCACTTATATCCCGACTGTGCAGAAGCCTTCAGGTATGGATCAGTTTTTCTTTCGCTTCACAAAAACTAATACACAGATAAATGCATGGCTTTCCAAACCACTGCTTTGCATGAGATCTAAGGTCTGAGTGGAGAATGTTTTCTGAATGAGTTGTCGTGTGATTCAGACGCCCCTCGATTCACGCCATTAAAGGGTTTCCCAAACAATTTCAATCAATGTATTCCCAAAACTCATTGAACTGTAAAAAAGTTATAAAAACAAATAGGAATAGGAATTAGTTATGAGATGATTACTAAAATGAATAATGATTTGCAGGTTTATTCAGACTATTGTTTCCGGTATAAAAAAAGTATTCATTTAATTATAGCCAACGAATAATAATACGAATATTTGGGGAAAAATTGTTTTTTCTTTCGGTGAATAATCTTTTTTTAAAACGACAGCCAATAATAATATTTATAGCGAAGAAAGGACTATAAAAAGAGGGAACAGAATAGCGGAGGAGAGAGAAAAAAAGTTAATAAGATTTTGATAAAGTTGTGAACAATGGGCAGAGCTGTTGGGCTATAAATATGCAGTGGAGCACAAAATTCCCTTTAATTGAATCGCTAAAAAACGTATTGCACTTTAGAGGCTAAGCCCGGGCTTTCATACCTAGCATTGAGTCGTTTTCCACAATCCCTTTACTGCACAGTCTTTTGTGTATCACTTTTGAGAGGAAGAGAATCTACTCTTCTGTTACTCGAGTGGAGAAAAAAGAGATTCCTTTGCATAGAGTTTTCACTGGAAAACTCATATTCAAGTGCTCTATGAATGTAAAGATAGAGTATCTCTTCAGACAAATTTAGTTTTGCATGAATTGCCGATCAATTAAGTAGAGGACTGGTATTCAACCGATCAATAGGCGAAAGAGAAATTTTTAGTGAATTAGTGAACTCTTTTTCATTCCTATTTTTTGCAACCGTTCACTCTCTCCTTCCCTCCCAAACCGCTTATACGTTAGGTGTAGTTGTTATGAAAGTTTCCAGTTTATTAAGCATGCATTTTGATAGACTTGTAGTTTGAGATATTCTGTGCTACCAGTGCTGTGGGTATCACTCGAGTGAAAGAACATTATAACAATTGTGTTGAATTAGTTGGTGTTTTGGGCCCAATATTCTGTTCGCATGTATTGCCTCTGAATTAGTGAATGCACTTTGAATGCAATGTTTGAATGCTTTTGGTTCTGACCATTGGCTGTGCATTCGATGCCACATATGTTTGCCCACAATCGACACAACACGACATACTTACACAGGTATTCCCACTGATGACATTCCGACATCATCATCGGCACCAACCTATGTAGGACCCAAACCAGGAACGCCGCGCAATGTTTCCATTGAAAAGATGGCTCAGGGATGGGTGATATCGTGGTTACCGCCGATCAATAAGTCAGTGGCCGTCGCCTACTATCGGATCGAGTTCAAGGAGGAGGATGGCCGCTGGCAGTACAGTGAGCCCATTGCCAAAGACACAGCCTTTTTAGGTATGCATTCAAATCGATTCTTATCACGAATTGTAATTTGAATTTGAAATGCAGTCAAAAACCTGGATTCGGGTACAAAATACACGTTCCGAGTCTGGGCTTACTCTATATTAGGCAACGGAGAAGTCAGTCAACCACTAGAGTACAAAATTCCGGGTAATTCTCATTCAGACAATTATTTTAGACAATTGACATCTGCTCTCACATTGCATTAATCATTTTTTGTGTTCGGCCAATAGGACCGGGGGATGGCATAAAAGGTGCCCGGGCTATAACAGCCGGCATTGTTGGCAGTGTTCTGTTCTTTCTCGTGGCTATTGTGATGTCGGTCTGTGCCGTCAAAATATGTAATAAAAGAAAGCGGAGAAAAATGGAAAAAGGTTTCAATGATTTACTTTATTGTTATGTCTTTTTATTTACACAAACATAACATAAAAAACTATATTTCGAACACTTATTGTCACTAAAAGTTGTTCTGATCTTTATTTATACCTCAATAACAATCTATTCCTGGCCTTAGCCTATATGATGGTCACGTGTCCGGTAATGGATGGCGTCAATGGTGGCCACCATTCACATGTTGACAGTCCAGTGCCTTTGAAACAGTAAGTATACCCTATTTATTGAGGACAGGCATCAAATCGGTTACATTACAGATAAAAATAAATATTTGACTTAATGGCCAAACTCTGAGCCCAATAAAGATGTCCTGACTTAGAATTTTCAATTTCTATTCAAATTTATCGCCGGATTATCTCGAGTTATGTCGTCTTCTAATCTATTAAATCAATTTCTGTCAAACAATAGGCAAAGTTTGGGAACTCGTTAATAGCTTTCAGTTGATGAGAGGTTAGATTATTTGATCTTGGTTATTTGATTAAGAGTTTGGCCATTACTTAAGTGTAGAGAATATATGGTGAGTTTTTCAAAGGAATGTGACCACAAAATATTGGCTCTTTTTCTCTCAAATCATACGATATCTGATTCATTCTGTTCTGTCTTTCCTTTATTTCTGTCACTATTGGCTGCCATTCCAACAACGGAGCAAATCAGGAGGTGATTGATCGCAACGATGGACAACACAAAGTTGCCATCACTTAATGCATGCGATTCCCTCGTTTAGGGCTATCCTTTACTTTCAAATACTAACAAATTCTTTCTCTTTTTTCATCTTTCTCTGTCTTCTGTTGGCTTTTGGTCTGTTGTCTGATGTGATATTTGTGCCAATTCTGTGCCAATTGAATACTATGACAGCTCACGACGATATAATCTGTAGTTTAGGTACTCCCGGAAGCCTTTTGGGTAAGAGTCGTTTCTTTTCTGGTAATCTTCACCACTGTTTGCACGCAAATAACAAACCAATGCTTCGGTTATCGCACCGACTCTTCTCTCAGCAAATCTAATCAAAACTAAATTATAGTTAAACTCAATTAAATTAGAGTCAAAAACAAGAGACAATCGATTTTCACACTTTAATTAACTGGAGTTTTATTTTTGATTAATTCTCAGCGAAATTCACAAAATAGAGAATTCAAAAATCAATTTAGAAACTAATTGAGTGAAACCCCAGTGTTTCCAATGCTTTCCCTTCACTTTCACTGCACCGCCAAAAGGTTTAACGGATAACTCACTTAACAAACAAAAAGTAGAATAGAAATCACTGTAAAGTAGTCGTCCCGTCCGTCCAGTCCCAGCCCGGGCTACGGCCTGAATAAATGCTTATATTGTTATGTTGTGGTTCGTTGCAGACGTGCGAAAAGCGGAGTATCAGGTTTAATTCAGTTATTGATTAGAAGTATTTTGCAAAGATTCGGTGCACACCGTCTTCAACGACGACCAACTGAGCCCAGACATGTGGCCGGACGTGATAGTTCACCCCTTGGAGTTCAGTCATTCGAAGAGATTACCACCGATTGGAGAACTGCCGGAGTCTCGTCTTCACCGCCTGCGAGACGAAGAGCTATGAAGAATGTCAGATACAATGTCGAGATGGAGTACTCCCGGCCCTTAGGCTCCATTAGTAGAGCCTCTGACGGCAAGTTTGTTGTCAAGGGTCAGCACATGTTTGTCAAACATGGCTATTATGAGGACCATTCGCACAACTATGATCTGACCCCTTCCAATCAGGCCAGTGTCAGAGGCAGTTTCCGAAGCGATGGCAGTGGTCAGAGTGGACCCAACCATCAAAACTCATTTCCATCTCATAGACATCACTCGTTTCTGAGTCGTTCGTCAACACATCAGTCACTTCCGTCCCGATCACATCCTAACCAATCATTCAGTCCTCAGTCATATTCGTTCCGTTCGGGGCATAACATTTCCCAAGTTTATAGACCTCGTGATACCATTTACCGGACCAGTTCTCCCGGTCCGGGACTCCCACCCGATTCTCTGGTAATAGAACAGGAGCTCAGCTCCATTCGACAGAACTCATTTGAGAGGTCATCGCAACCCATTCCTATGATATCTTCGGCTTCACTGCGATCCCATCTTCAAGAACTGCCAGCACTGCGTCCTATTCACGAACAGCTTCACAGACAGAACCAAAACCATTCCTCATCTCAGTTAAGGGCAACCGTTCCTATGGCACGTCAGCCCAACTTTCGTCCCATAAATCGCGGACCTCTTTTGTTAGAAACAGTTCCCGAAGCCATTTACGATTCGGTACATTTGTCGCCGATGTACCGCTCCTCTCATGGAAGAGTGAGCGCCGATCCGAGCACTTGGAGGGATGACCAGCACTTACACCAGAATATTATTAACGAAAACCAAATGCTCAGAGGTTTGTCTAAAAACATTTGTTTTTAGTCGTTTATTCTGTTTTTCCATTTGCTTGAAGGGGTGCCCACAATATCTGCCAGAACTATGTCCAGACCATATCAAAACGTTCCACTGCCCCGTCATATGTTAGGAGTGTCCCCAATATATAAACAGAAACCTCGCAAAGAGTCCAAAGTATATGTCGATGAAAGCGATGAAATACGTTTCAGTGCTCCGCCAAAAATGGTGTTCAAAAAGCCGAGAGCAGCGCCACCGCCTCCACCCTCACCAATGTCTGGTCCAGAAGTGACACAACCGAAGGGCAAATTCGATACAACGGGAAGCAGTGATTCATCAAATGATCAGCCCTTCGCCTATACTCGAGACAGACTCTTGGGTGCAGTCGAGAAAGTCAGGAGTGGAATGCTATTGACCAGAGCCTCGCCCTACAGACAGGAGGGTATGACTTCTCTTTAATCATGTATTTTATTGTTAATAAACAAAATTATGTTTATTTAAGGCTTTCAAACCCCGACTTCAATGCAAACCCCATCGGAAACACCGATTGACAAACAACTGTTGGAAGCCTCGGAATTACGTCATCGGAGACCCACTCCCGTCCGCTTTGCTGAAGAAACTGAAGTTTTTGTCGACGATAATCACAATCAAATGAGATATCGTGCGCCACACCCTCCCAGTAGAGCAAGTATGACAAGTGTCTCCTCAGGTCGGGGCAGCTCTGGTCACGACGGGTCCGGTAAAACCACTTCAGTATCCCATTCAAGGGGCGACTCATTCCAAGACTCTCCAAGAAGTGAAACCCAATCGTCTTCTAATATAATCGATAAGACGACGAGCAGCAGCTCTGGTATCGCCAGTCGAACCGTTTCATCAGTATTGCAGTCATCGACATCTCCCGGTCAGAGCTCTGGTATAAGCACCGGCTCTACACCGGCCACAGCTATAAAATTCCCGAAAGGAATGCAACCAAAACAGCCATATCTGTCATCAAGTTATCCACCGAACAGATCAATAATCGAATCACCACATTCTGAGCCAATATTCCCCTCTTATGCGCCTCCAATGGAACCGCTGGACGTCTCTGTGGACGAGAACTATGAATTTGATTCGATATCTCCTCTCGAGGCAGAACTCATCGAAAAATTAAGACGAGAACAGCAAAGATGGCGTCAATGGCAGCAACAACAGCGACAGTTCAGACAATACCAATACCAACAACAGAGAAGAACACCTTTTAGTGACTCTGAAGTCTATGGAACTGTTCCCTCAAGACGTAGACACGACGATCCCGACGCCCGCTGTGCGGCACTCAAAGAGGAATTCTTTAATTTCCGAAGAAGAC
The DNA here is from genome assembly GCA_034698165.1 of Punctoribates punctum. Taxonomy (NCBI): domain Eukaryota; kingdom Metazoa; phylum Arthropoda; class Arachnida; order Sarcoptiformes; family Punctoribatidae; genus Punctoribates; species Punctoribates punctum. The sequence goes on along the minus strand of JAQGBD010000371.1, from coordinate 10,509 downwards.
AACAAATCCTTCAACGGCAACAACAGAGGGAAGACCAGAGCTCTTCTGACGAGTTCGAGAGCGCCTGTTGACCACAAACTTATGGTTGGCTATCGGCTGACCCTTTAAAACAAACGTTAATCTCATTGAACTGAAGTTAAAATCACTGCCAAACCAAACAATTTTTATCTTCAGTTTTAATCAAAAGTTATTCGTATTTATAGTTATTTAATATAAGAAAACTATTAATGAATTTCCGGTTTATATTGAAATTCATTTAAAATTATTGAGAATTTTGTTATTATATTAATAATTATTAATTAATTATTGTTTTTCAATCTTATTATCTGAGAATTGATTGTAAAGTGTTTTATAATTTTATTTATTATTTATATTTTGAATTATTTCGAAAACCTATTGAAATATACTCTGAACTGAATGACAAGTGTTGGGAATTAACTAATTGTGTGCCAAAAGACCACAAAAAATCCTAATTAATGGCAAATTCCTTACATTATTTCCTCTGAGACTAAGACAGCGGCTGAAGAAACTCAACAATAATTACCCGAAATATATCATCAAATGACTCAATCGTTTTTATATATTATAAGAATTTTATATATATTTATGTAAAGTGTATTAAATTTAAATATTATTTCGAAAGAATTTTATTATGAATGAGAAGAAAACAAAATGAAATTAATCTTAAATTAAGCGTAAAATCACTCAATCGTGAGAATCTATTAAAAAAATGCAGGATACGATTTAGTATCAAGCTTGTTTTCAAGCACAATAATTGTCTGCTCTCGAGAAGAGTTATCCTTTGCTCAGAAATCGGAATTTTATTCCTCTTTTCGTTGACTAAAATCACGATTTGATTGATGAAAATGAGTTTTAAAACTAATTAATTGATCGAAGAATTAATTGAAATGCGTTTCAGAAGATATCAAACATTCATTTTGATTGATAATTAACTTTTTGGATGAATTATATATCTATTGAAAACTGATTTGTAGTCCATATTTATATTTTTGAAACACAATTATTATGAAAAATCAATAAATTCTATTCTGTGATAATATTTGTGTAATTTATTTATTTCTTTAAGGAATGGCCGAAAGATATTATATAATATGGCCTTTGAATTCTGCTCGATTATAACTTAATTTGCAATCCAGTAATTGTTAAGAAATCACTCATAAACTGATTATAATTGAAATTATGTAAACAATTATTCGTTTCAATGGAAGGAAAACATATTTAATGCGTTCAATACATTGATTAACACTTATAATAAAACCATTATTTTTTAAAACACCACAAAACAGAGTAATAGAATAATGATAGCCAAGGATAGGCCAGAGGCTAACTCTATTTTAAAATTTTAGCTTGGGGATCCAAAACTTCCTATTGTGCAAAAAGGCTCTCGGCTTCAATGTCTCAATGTTTTTGTCTGACTCAAGAATAAACTCAAACCACAAATATAGGGTATTTCGTCTATTAAACTTTTTAATTTGAACCTTGGTCCCCCAAATTCGTGACATTGTCTGGAAGAATGTCCCATTAAATCAATGATTTATTGAGCAAAACTTATAGAAATTCAATTGACCTAGAGCTATCCTGGTTCAATTTACTAAATCTTACATATTTATAATTATTAACTAGGATAGAAAATTTTTTAAAAATCGAAACCACCTTCCTCAATTATTTAATAAAATCAAATAAATCAAAAATCTTGACAAAAGCTAAACGATAACGAGTTTTCCGATTTGTTTATTAGTTAGAGACAAATGAAATGCTTTTAATTTTTATATCTTTGAGCACTAATTAAACTATTTTTCTGTAAATTTCTTTTAACTAAAATTCGAATAATTTATTAAAATATTATATGAATTCGAGTTTAGAAAAAAAAATTCATATTTTTTGGTTTCACGAAAATAAAACTCATAATTAAACTCTTGTTTAGAAATTTTTATTTATTATGAAATATATAATTAACGAAAAATTTAATGATTTATTAATGATTATTATCCGGATTATTATTTTTTTGTGCATTTCTTTAATAATTTTAAACAAATATAATTCAAATGTTTAGTTATGGTTTGTTAAGAACGCCTGCAAATAGAATAATACCCTTGCTCTTTTGACAGATAAAGAACAGGAAGGGATGGTCAGCCCGGAATATAGGAACATTGCGATATCGGCCAAACAGGCCTCTGGTTTGTGGTCCCTGTCCTGTGGCTGTCGTCACTTCACTGCCCTCTTCGTTAACTTCAAGAATGGTTTTGTGATAGACGTCCGAAATGTGCAAATAGTTTGTTGAGTCGATGCCCGAGAGATCTGACTTATAGGTGAAGGACTGAGTAATTCCCATCTTTTGTAGAGTACTCTTCAGTTGATAGGATGAGGAGATATTGAACTTGGGCAATATTACTCTGACATTGGCGACAGTCATATTAGAGATGGACTCATCAAAGAGGTCAACACTCAGTTTAGAGATGACCTCTGAGAGAGCGGTGGCTTTTGTCGGAAGCAAGACATACATCGAGAGGTCAGAGCCTTCACTATATGGGAGTTCAATGAGTTGACTGTTATGAAGAGGAGCTACTGTTGTGTAATTGAAAGCATTGGAGAGTTTCATCTGGGACACTTTGATTACTTTATTTAAACTATGGAAATCTTCCTCCTTTGTGGCCCATTTTAAAAAGCGTTGCCTCCATAGCCCCTAAGGATATGTCGAACGCAATGGCAATAAATTAAAGCAAAAAAATTATTTCTTCAAAAACTTATATCTTTTCTGTTTTGCTAATCAAAAGCCGTTTGAAATACTTAATCATTAAAATGATTTTGGAGTCTGAGTTCAATAAAAAACTTATCGCAAAGTATAACATAATTACCTTTAAAGACATTTATCAAAAAAGTTGTATATATTACTGAAGTTTGTTATTTTAAATTCAAACAATTGATTATTTTTTTCCGTTAAGTCTTTTGCGAGACTTTTATTGAATAATTATTTTAATGAGAATTTGGTTTTCAATTTTTGAAACAACACTTACCTTAAAGTAGACTCCATTGAGAAGGACTAATACGCTTAATGGGCTCAATGGCTGCTCCAACAACTTGTCTATATTTCCTCGAGTGCTGTTCCTAACCCAGCCGTTAATTTGTTGCACAGCCTCATCGCTTTTAAACAAGAAGTCCACTGTTTGTATACTTGAGTTGAAATAATCTTTCAACTGTTCTGAGTATTCTTTAAGGATTGGATTTCTATTCTGTGCCACTAAATGGTTGGCAGCAAACAACTGGAAAGCACTCGAATTATTTCTAATCAAACCATTGAGTAGTTCTCTGTATTGGACTCCGATTTGGTGTTTAGTCATATTGACGAGACTTAAACCGAAAACGTCTTCCATTTCTTCGGCTGTTCTTCCTTTAGCTCCAAAGTAAAGCATATTGAAGACTGTGCTCAGACTGAATGGACTGATCAATACATTGCTTTTCTCATCGGCCAACTCTTTCAGTAAATTGAATGCCAGGTAATTATTTGGCGTCGAAATTGTTTTGGGACTCAAATCAGTTGAATTCGTTTCACTCGAATTGATTGCAATATTGAGTAATAACATCACAAACAACAGAAAAACATAATTATTTTTCAGGTTTAATGAGAAATACATTTTGTAAAACATTTTATTAACACTCATTCTATAAATGAGTCGTCTTTTGCCGAATTATTTGAGGCAAAAATCAAAGACCAAGACTGTTGCCAACCCTTTCCAGGAGAACATTATCTCAGTATTTAAGTAAATCTACATTTGCTTACAGTTCTGTTTAGCAAACATTCAATGAATCGATTCATTGCCATAAAACCAAATTTGAAGGCAAATCATTGTTTGGTAATTAGCTGGTCCTTGACTATAATCCAGAGAACGAACTGGACATTAATACATCATTTGTAATAATAATGTTTTCTCTTTAAATATAGCCTTAAATATATAATCTATTGAATTATAGTTGTATTCGTATAATAAACAAAATATTTAACACAAATGTTATAATTATATTGAAATTAAGTCTCAAATAAAAGTTTTCAATACAAATATCAAAACCAAGAGCTTTCAAATGATCTGATCGTAAACAATATAATAAATGATTTATTTTTCGATTTGTTTATAAGACTATACAAGTGATGAGTTTTGGATAAAAGTGAATAAAGAAAATAATCATAAAAACGATTGAATTAAATATTCTATAATTGTCTGACAAAACAATACATAAATCTTATGCCGTTTTTGAGCAATACTTTGAAGTTTTGTACAATTTTTTGTATAAAATACTTTTTATGTAAAATAACTTTTTTTTATAGAATGTAATAAAAATAATAAACAATTTTTTTCTAGATTTTCATTAATAAAATATGTCATATAAAACATGTGTAGAATAGTGACTACATTTTTATTCAGCAAATAAAACATTGCGTTCCTATAAATCTTGAGATAAGCTACTCATTTGATTCCAGTCTAAATCCAAGACTTGATTCCTCATTAATTTGACTCAAAGACAGATATGTCGCTTCCCGTTTCGGTGTCTATGTCTTCAGCTGACACCCGTGTGTCCCGGATTATAGTAATCCATAGATTCGGAGAATATATATGTGAGAGGATTGACGTCATGTGGATGTGGTGTCCATTCACTCGAGTGATGGTCACTATAGTGGTAGGAATTGCATGACTCGTTTGATGACGTCGATGGAGATGAGAGGGCTGGCGATGACAGCACTGAAGATGACGGCGTCATATCAGGTTCTGATTCCAATTTGATACAATTGGACACTCCATTGTGGACACCGTTGTGTACGACTCCATTGGGATCATTAACAGATGGGGTGATAGACGACAACTCTATAGATGACAGGTCCAGACCACCGCTACCATTCATTGAGTCCTCAGACTGTGACTGTAATAAATCCTTTTCCCGTCTCTTTCGGGTCCGAATTACATCTCTTCTCATAGACACCGGTCTATAAACACATTAGTTTAGGGTTTAATAGATTTAATCAGATTTGATGGATAAGAAGGAAGTGTTTAACTCGTAATTCATTTGATTGATTAAATCGGAATTAATTTCATTCTTCAGACTATAATTGTTTGGCAATTGGTTTAGACTTTTTCCAAATTAAATAATTGTTTTAGAAATAAAAGTATCGGAGAAAAGAATTCGGCACAAAATCATCTGTCAATGTAAACCTGTTAATGAATTACTCCTGACTTTTGAATAAATCTTGTTTTCAATGAAGAAATAGAAACAAACAATAAGTAAATGAGATTTTGATTTTGTTTTTTGTTATTTCCTTTGAGACAAAGAAATTGAATTATGAGATAGTGTTTCAAAAAAAACAACAATAAATATAATTTAATTCACGGAATATGCAAAACAAAAAATTGCTTTTTCGAGCGAAAGGCGATAGATGTGCAAGCTCACTTTCTAAATAATGATGATTAATTGAAATCTAGCAAGAATAAAATAACTTCTGACCAAAATAATTGCAAACTTGATTAATTGTGTTAATCAACAGCTTATAAACCATCAGATTTAGACAATTTATAAACATCCTGGTCATCCTCAAAAGGTTATTAAATTCAATTCATCTTCAAAAACGATAAAAAGTTAAACAAAAAGAATAATTTGAAAACTAATGAATATTTTTTGGTTTTGAAAGTGTTAACTATGAGATAAAGTCAGCAGAAAACAAAAAGACGGGTAATTTTAGGAATATATTTGCAAAGGTAATGGAGGTAATGGAGATGAATCACCTGTTGAAGCCGTTGATGCGAAAGAATAGACCACAAGCATTGCAGACGTGAACCCCTCCCGCATCCCTGCGCCACATCGTTGTCTTATTAGTGCCGCAATTTGCGCAATGGAGAAAACTTTTTCGTAGAGTCGATACCCTGGATATTTTGCTGACATGGGGTCTGTGGTCGCCGTTCACTCTATAGTATAGTCCGCACGCATTACCTGAAAAGTAATGCAAATTTTATCCGATTATTACTGAAAATACATTAATCACTAAATAATATTCCGAATCTTGATTACAGAGGAAATGACATGAGCCGTATTTGCGCCATAAGGGTGTGCTCGTCGTCCCACAGTTACTGCACTGTCTATCACTGGTGTTGTTGCTGTTGTTCTCACTCTTAATATTCATATTAACCAAAATTTATTTCAATAAAAGTCGAAACACTTTTTGTCGATCAGTTTAAGTCGATGTTTGAGTTTTCGGTTCACAAATTCAAACGATTTGAGAGAAATTCTGTACAAAACTCGAGAAATATTTTATATAAACTTTTCATAAGAAGAAAACTTTCTTTAAATTTTATTTTTAGCGATAATTTTTAATAACAATATTTTTAAAAAAAAGACTTTGAAGGCTTTGAAGGCTTCCACTTTTGAGTTGCACTGGTATTTGCAAAATGTCGATAAAACTGAGCAAAATATTAATTAGGAATTTGAGCCAAAAATATGAGTTATTTTGAGTCAAATATTTTGTTTTGAACACAAGAAAACTGTTTTACTTTTAGTATCTCTTAATTGTGATTAAAGAACCAAATTATTAATAATGAGTAACAAAACAAAAGACCAAAAACAAGACAATCGTAAAAAAACAAACAAAACCTCAAAACCCAAAAGTTTAAAGGATTTGCAAAAAACAATTCGTTTGATAAAAACTTTTGAAAAGATTTTAAATTTTAAGCTCTTTTTAATCAGCGCTCAAACAAATATCAAATCTATATTACGAATGAAAACCAATTAACGAATATATAGTTTTTGAGTTCTTTACGAACTCTTTTCTCTCTCTTTCTTAATGATTATGAGAGGACTGGAAGGCAGACAAACAACTGAGCGGACGAATCGCACAAATGGTTTAACTGTTTTTCACTGACTGTTATGTTTGCGTTGAATAACGCTGTGAACGAAATTGTCGACAAAAGACTTGGCTCTGTCTGTAAGCACTGGAAGCCAGTGTCGAACCCATTCTGTATTTGTGTGAAAACAGGTCTGTAAATAAGCGAATTAATGGCACGACTCAGTCCATGGGTGCAACTGATTCTCAACTCAGCCACTGTTGCGATAGATTCTAATCGTCGGCTCTTTTCTCTGGATGCCAGTCCTCACACCAGTCCTCACACCAGTCCTCACTGCTCTCCTTCAGTATAACCATTAGAACAGATGCTGTTAACGAGTGACCTGAGTCTGGCGACGGGCCTCAACCGATCGGTCGGCCCGCAAGACATGTGAGCAAATTCGTGAAGTGAATCACAACGAGCACTGATTTTTATGCCCTGTGCGCTCTAAACTGAAACTTTACCAGTTGAGCACAAATATAATCTAGATTGACCTGCCTCTCAGCTGCCTCTCCACTGCCTCTAAAATATTCATTTCATTTATGTTAAATACTTTTTTCTGTTTCGCATTCAAGACTTTTTTTTATTACTAAATCGAATCCAATATATTTTCAATGAATTGAATGCTCAGACTTTGGGCACAGACTATAAAAGAGAAGTCAAAAGAGTCTGACACTAAATAAATTGAAAAAACGAGTTAATGCTGTGAATTGATTAATCAGTTTCTAGTTTTTTTTGAGAACACATTTTCCATATTAAATAACTGTTCGACTGTTTTGTGTGATATATATCTCTTGAATTCAGAGCTGAGACAGAAAATGGCACTTCCTTTAGAATCTGTGGCAATTAGCATGCACAAAAATAGTTAAAAATAAAATTTATTTTCATCAACTAATCCTGAATTAACATTATTTCAATTAATAGCCGACTGTTTCTCAAAGACTACAGACTTTATGTTCTTAATTGTGATCGAGTTTTAGGGAAAATCTCTTTTGATTATCAAAAACCAGACCTAAAGAGCCCGAAGTCCTGAAAAAATTGTAATAAAGTGTTTCAGTCTTTTATCAAAATGTAATTTTAATTTTCCCAAAAACATTCTAATAGTAGATTATATACCTATAAAAGTTGTTTAAACTTGAATAGATTGACCAGGATAAGTCCCAAAATTTATTCACAACCCTTTATTGCCTCTAATTTAAGTCTTTTAGTGGTTTTAAGTGCTTTTCCTAATCAATAATTTAATTGAAAAATCGATGAAATTTTTATTGAATCCATGAAATTCTGATTTCAATTAATTTACATTAATTTTTGAGTCAAAGTATAAAAATTTATAATAAATTGATTTTATTTAGAATTTTGGGAATATTGCGGAATTTGAATCATATTTGGAAATTTCATAATTATTGCCTTGATTAGATATTATGCCATTAGACATCATTGAAATTAATTAGTGAATTAACTATTCTTTTTAGGCTTTAATTCAATCAAATGAATCATTTTGTGGGAAAAAATCCAACCAATTGACTGATAGATAGGTATTTAAGTAATAATTAGTTTAAACCCATTAAAAAAATACTCAAAATCTTAAAATCTTGCAAATAGTGTATAATTAGAGAGTCTTAATTCAAAAAAGTTTGAATGTATTCAATGTATTCAAACGTGTGTTTGAGTGAAATCGTTTGAAAAAATGCTTCAAATGTTAAATAATAACAATTATGTGATTCACTGAATTTGTATTCATTTCTAAAAATTGACTTTTATTTGAATTTTAAACTGAATTTCGTAACAAATGTCACAACAGTTTTGAGTATTTGTGTTCATAAAGTGTGAAAACATTAACATTTGTTTGAATATTGTCTAACATTTTACACGAAATTCTTTTCTAGTTTTGTGATTTCAAATAATAAGAGTGTTTGACTCGAGTGTGAGTTTGGTCACCCTTTCAATTATAAGTTTATATTTGCTTAACAAATAAGTTTATAATAATAAGTTTATACAGTTTTAATTGCACTGATTTACCATGAAACAATGCGATATCAACCAATTCTGACAGATGAGACGAGGCGCAAATTATTTATTAGAGATGGAAAGGTTGAGCGACCTCTTCCCTCCTACTTAAAACATACCTATAAGTAGTATTTAGTAAGTGAGCAAGAAGAATTAATGAAACTCCTATAGCAAGAAAACTTTCACCGGAAACATACGAAAATATAATTCATTTTTCTTCACTGAATTTTTTATGGTTTTCGATAAGAGTTTAAGATATGTAATCAGAAAATGGTTTCAAATGATATAATTTTGTAAATTTTGTGTCTTTTTCTTAATTTAATGCTTAATATCAGAGTTGGAAACTTATTCACAAATATTTTAATGAATATGAAGTGAGTCGAAGAAAAATGTATTTCCAAATAGGAAATGATCATTAATTTTCTAATGAAGATAATTTAAGCATGCATTATTTTTAGCATCACCAAGCTTCGTCACTTTAATTTTTGGATATCCCAGACAAAACTCAGAATAACTGATGCTGGTAATTCATCTGAAATCTAGAGATTGGTTAGGAGATTGAATAAAATTCAGATTCAAATCAGATGACAATCAATGCAAATTTCACCATCTTGGTAATCAAGATTATGGAATATAAACTTTTTCGAATCACTTTTAAGCGTAAGGGTAGGAAAGGGTAGGAAAGGGCTAAAAATCAAAAACAGAGTCAAATAAATTTTAAAACGATTTTTAATTGAAAAAATTGACACTTTTATGACTCAAAGCTTAAGCTTTCAAATTAAGTCAAATAAAAATATGTTTCAATCAAATCAGAGATCTCTTTAATATGTTTTATATGAGAAAAATAAAACTTCTTTTAATAAAAACTTTTATTATTTTAATTTCATAAGAAATTCAACGAATCGGAGGCTTTAAATATATTATTTTATTCTTTGAAAATTCATTTCAATAGATATATGAATATTGATTATAGTTATCAATAAAGGAATTGCAAGAACTATTTAATAAACAGTCTTATTATTTCAATTCAATTGAACAGCTTTGAGAGTATCAAGACAACTAATTTGAAGACTTGTTTGCCTGATATTTTCATAATTGAATGATAAGAGGTTAATAACTATCTATCTAGTTTATTTGAATCTTATCGAATACCGTTAATCTAATGTAAGGCAATAAAAATAGAAGAATCGTGGTCAAGTTCATTTAGATATAATGCAATAGAGACTTGTTTTTCCATCAAATCTGATCGTCAGTGTATTGCGTGGATAACATCCTGGGCTTCAATAATAATCAAATTGGTTTACCTCACTATTGATTACTTTTTAAACTAATTTATTGCTTGGAGTTTGAACCCATCTTTTATTATTGACAGAATCAAAGATTTATACCACCATGATACTCCTTTAATGCCTCTCATATCAGATACCTTATTATCGAAGTAAAATAACTTTTGTTTTTATAGAGAAAGAAAAGAAGGGGAGAGAGAGAGAGAGAGAGAGAGATTACAGTAGTAACTATTATTACAAAATATGATAGATTGATATTTATTCTTGAATATTAAATTAAATAGATTAAAATCTTTACAATTTATTGAAGAAAACTAAAGCTATTAAAAATTGAA
>JAQGBD010000370.1:0-33227 GCA_034698165.1 Punctoribates punctum | reverse complement strand
TAAAATTTTAATTTAAAAGTAAATTATCTCTCTCTCTCTCTCTCTCTCTCTCTCTCTCTCTCTCTCTCTCTCTCCCCTCACCCCTCCCTCTAATATCGCTTATAAATCATTATAATTAGTTATATTTTTGTTGTAAAATCCGAGATATTTCTGTATAATATCAGACATAAGATTTTGGCACTCATTTGGAGCGCCTGAAAGTCGGAAGAGAAAAAAGAGATAAAACGAGAATAAAATCGATGATAACTTAAAAATAGGTTTTCATTCTCATTGGAAAACTTATTCAATGGTTGAAAGCAATTAAGTTATTGTTAAACAGAATAATTTGACACAACTCTTGGCAACCAATCGATCAAAGGAACAAATATTCCCATTGTATTGAATTATGAAATTATATGTCATATAAATTCTGAGACCAACAAAAGTTTGATCTAAAAATGGGTTTTTAGCCCATTATTTGGGACCAAAACTCAGAGAAAAGCAGAATAAATAGTCTTACGAATAGTCTTACGAATAGTCTTACGATTTGTTAGATTTGGAGCGAAAAATAGGATATAATCTGTAAATCAAATGATTTATTTAAACTAAACTCTAAAACAAAAAGTATTGTAAATGATATGAAAACTTTTCTTCGGCCATAAATTCTCAAAGAATTCAAATCACGTTTTTTTTTGCAACTTTTGGTTACATAGGAATAGTTTAGAGAAAAAAATTGAGAGAAAATAAATATCCAAAGCATTTGAAAACGGAATTGTTTTTCCATTTTTTACAATGAATTTAATGATAAGAAAGTAATGGTATCCGTTCCTAAAATTCATGATTTATGAGTCAATTGTCGAGTATTTGCTTAAACGAAAACATTTCGGTTCTGTTATATCCTTTTCGGTCCTTTTCTTGTGACTCATGACATCCAAAACCATTAATAATTAGTATATTTTTGTTGATTTGTTCAGTGATTTACGGAAAAGAGTTGATTAGATTTATTACTTTCCAGATTTATGGTGTCCTTCTTTATGGGATGGAGCTCTATGCTGGCCGAGCACTCCCCCCAACACGATGGCAGAGATGCAGTGCCCCTCATATGTCGAAGGATTCAATCACAACGGTATACAACAGATAATAAGAGATAATTATATTGAATATCGAGGAAATTATAGCTCACAAAAAGACTAATCAAAATAAATACCAATTTTATTATTATTATAGAGTTTGAGTGCTTTTAACTCAAATAACAGCAAATGATTTGATACTAAAAATAGAGTAAAACAACAAATTCTTTCAGAAAGATATTCGAGATCAGTCTAATAGTGAGGGACTACTCTAAAACTAAGTTAACAAGATCAATTGTCAACCCTGTGTGTTAAATAGGGACTGCATTTAAAAATTGCACTTCAGACGGAACATGGTTCTTCAATCATGAAACCAACAGTGTTTGGACTAATTATACTAATTGTATGCCAAAGAATTCGAGTCATACCATACATACAGAGCTCAGCTTATTATTGATCGTAAGAATCGCTCAAATGTCACATAAATTGTCGTTTAATTCAGTAATTAATTTGTTATTATGTTTCCATTTATAGCCACATATCGAGAATTTTCGTCTGATATCAAGAATAGGATATTCCGTATCATTCGGCACATTATTGATCGCCTTTTTTATATTGAATTTTGTAAAGTAAGTGGAAATTATTACCTAGACAAGATAACTAAATACAGGAAATTTAAACGAGAATTTGTAACATTAATTACCAGATTCAATTACAGGCGATTGCGTTGTCCCCGAAATAACCTCCATTTGCAGGTATTTACGGAAAAAACAAAATTTAATGACAAAAATTAATTACTCAATGATTGGATACGATTATTATTAACCGATTGACTGATGTCTATATTCCGTGCCGACAGTTGTTCGCCTCATTTATGATCCGGTCGTTTATGTTTCTCATCAAATACATGTTTGACTCCAACATCACAACACAGGACGCGATCTCAAGCCTCCAGAAAACTGGTCCTTCGCTCTCATTAGTCAATAACGACGACTCCCTTATTGTCACTCCTTTTGATACTCCGGTAATTTGTTTTATAACTTTTGTTTTTTTTTATTGAAAAGACAATTGTCTACAGATTTTCAACACTTATGAGTTAAAACCCACAGAACACCCATTACTCACAGGTTTAACAATAAATGAAAGCAAAGTAATTTTTAGCATGATACTCTTTACAAGATATCTCAATTGTGTTCAATATTGAATTGATTGCTCACTATATTAGATATGAAGAAAAGGTTGACTCCGAGTCTATCACGAAAGACAAATAAATTGAAAGAACATACGATTCGTTTCATCCAATAAATCAGTTTTTGATTTGATTTATCATTTCTTTTATCAGAGGATTCAAAGCCTTTTTGTTTAAGATTTTTTCAATTAATCAAAACTCTTCTCTAAGATAAGCACTTTTCATGTCTTTTGGGAAATTTGAGACAAATCTCAAAAATATTTTGATAGATCACTTCGAGAGCACTATTCAAAGATTTCTTCTAATTTTTGGAACTATCGCAATGTTTTCATCCGATAAAATCAATTCTGAAACTGAACTTGAAATCCAATACTTGTGAACAACACTACAAAAGATAATTTTTGACACATTTTTGTTGAAAATCTTTTTTTTCTTTCGATAAGTTTTTGAATGGTTTGACTCATTCAAAATTGAATGTGTGTCAGACAGTTATCTCATTGAGACTAACGAAGTGCCAAAACGAGTGCCTTCTCTTTACATCGCCTGAAGTGGGAGACAATCGTTAAAGTGTTGGATATTTGAAGAAAATATAGTTTCTGTTGACAAAGACTGTCACCGACTGGGCTTTGATTGACAAAAACATATTTTCTTTGCGAATATTAGGTCTCTATTTATCTAATAATTCACTTTTAGAGTGAAGTCAATGAGTTATTTAATAAAGTCATCGACGAAAATAAAATCCAAGCTTTTCAAAAAAGTTCATAGCTTATTTCAATCAAAAACATGTATTCTGCTAAATATAAGCAATCACAATTTTTAAAAGCATTCCCAGAATCCAAAATCCTTTATCCAATTGAAAACATTCATATAAAATATGGTTTTCTGAGGAAAGCATTCAATAAGTCTATGAAATATGTGACCAAAAAAAAACTAAATCAAAAAAGAAATGAAAAAAATTTCATAAATTTATCCGAATCTGAGCTCTAATAAGAGGCACGAAATATAGTCATCTGTAGTGATATAACAGTAGACTCTTTTGTTATCTTTATATTGAATTAAAAAAACAATTTTTTATGAAAACCCTTATTATGGAGTAGTAGTAGAGGAGAGCCTTTTAATTGGATCATCAGATCACTGGAAAAAAGCAAAAAATTCATTATATTTCATAAAAATGCATAAAAATTCAGTCAAAAAAGAGATTTGTATCAAAATCTGTACATTTGTTGGTCTAATTAGATGTGATTTAATGCATTAATTCTTAATTTAACGATAATTTCAGGCGCTTTCCTGTAAAATATTTACGACTATATGGCAGTACTCATTGGTAGCCAATTACAACTGGATCCTAATGGAGGGCCTCTATTTGCATAATCTCATCTTCTTGCATATTTTCAACGATAATTCCAGTATCAAGAGATATATATTTCTTGGATGGGGTGAGTGCTCGCAGTCATTATCTCAGTATTTAATCCGCATTCATGTGTCAGACGCTAATCAATAGAAAGAACTTCACTTCAAATAATTAATTAAACATCAATTTCGCCAATAGGTTTGCCAATACTATTTATAGTGCCCTGGGTTGTCGTCCGTGCCCTATACGAGGACACGCTGTAAGTGAATTATTCATCATTCAAATCAATATTAGAGAAAGTCTTTGACTCTGGAAAACAAATAACTTTTATCCAGATTTCAAATCATTGCTCCGTTTGAGGTGAAAGTCAATGAATGGAAAACTGATTAGTTGTCACTTATTTTTCATTTTTACTCATTTTTCAAAATCAAATGCTTTTATCAATAATTAAATAATATTTTTTGTTAACAAAATTAACTCTAATATTAAAGAATATAAATGGCATTCAGTGCCAGACATTCATCAAACTTAACAATCCTTATCTGTATCTAATTATGAATGCAGTCAAAGGCAGAAAAAATCATATATTTATAAATTAATGAAAAATATATGGGAAACAGCGAATTGCTAATTGAAAAGAGGGTATACCATGAAATACAGTATGGTAGGGATAAGACAACATTCCTGATGAGTTCCACGCGGAGAACTATTCCAGTCTAATGCAGGGATATCTTAAAGTGATATACCAAAGGATACTCTCTTAAGCCTTAATTAAAAATGATATAAATAGTGGTTATTATTCTTCTCAAAAGCAATTTATTTGTCTTTAAATAGAGAATAAAAAAAGTTATCGTGGCCACAAATCTATAAATGTTTCATCAACCTTTTTTCAAAATTCTTTGGTATCGCCAAAAGAAGCTAATATTTTGCTTGGATCATTAAAATACCTGATATTTCTTGATTTATATATTAGTTTGATTTAGCATGAATCACGTTTGTCTAGGTCTAATTGGCGAAAAGTCTAATTTGGTTAAATTTGCTTTCGCCAAAAATTTCATTTTCATATATTCTTGTTATTTGAGAGCGTCTTATGAAGCGATTCCTGACTCAGACATAAATGAAGACTTCAATTATCGTTATAATAGTGAAGATATGAACAGAAAAATGAAAGAAAAAAAACTAATATTTTAGTCTCATTTTGAATATTAAGAGAGAAACGCAAAGTGAAAGAGCTTTGAATTCAGTACTGTTCACACTCTATAAGGGAGGGTCTCAGTCAATGTCCATCTTTTGTAGAATGAAGAGCATTGCTCTTGGTCTATATTTTGATTGAACAAAATTGAAAGAGTTGCCTTTCTTGTAGCTTCTTATAGCCCGTGAGATTAACCCTGCCACACCTAAGGGGTTGAAGAGTTTACCTTGATCACTAGACATCCCTGACTACTATTCAAAACTTCTTTTTATTGATGTTGAGCTGAAAGTCTCAATAAAATAACAAAATTAAAGCAATGAATGCCTACATAAAGGAATAAATTTAGATAAGTTTATAAAAATGTAGCGACGGATGAAAATTAAGATTGAATTTGAGATCAATGCCTGTTATTTATTATTTTGCTGCCAAACGTCAGGAGACTATTGAAGAAAAATGAGTAAAAAAGCAAAAATATGTATTCGTTTGCTTTGATGTTAGGCTTATATCATATTCCAAATGATGACAACTAATAAAATATTAGGAAATGGAAGAGAGAAACAAAAATAAAACCAATAAAATATATTTTAATATAAGAGTAAAGTGGAGACTAATGTCTTCCCAATTGACTGCTCAGGTGTTGGACAACACATGAGGACAAAAGAATCTTTTGGATAATCAGAGGACCCATTACTGCGACTATAATCGTAAGGATTTATGACATAATTCATACCAAGAATTTTATCACCAATAAAGTGATGAAAATCTCTAATTTTTAGCTCAATTTCATATTCTTCATAAACATTACTCGAGTATTATTCCTGAAGATGTTCTCCTCGTCGGCAGTAAATTATGCTAGACAATATCGGTACAGGACATGGTTTAAGTCGACATTCATTTTGGTGCCGCTCTTCGGTGTTCACTATATGTTTCTTCTGGTGTTCAGCTCATTGTCGGCCATCTCTTACGACGTCTTAGAGATAATATGGCTTTATATAGATCTACTCTTCTCCTCATTCCAGGTATAGTCCAATAAAACCAATTAAAACAGACAAATGTCACAAACAGTCAAAACGGCATCAATTTTATAGATCCGATAAAACTTATTAGGAGCAGAATATTCTTCAAAATCCTAGATAATTAGTAGTGGAACGACTGTCTGCCTACTGGACACTCATTATTTTGTCATTTCTTAACAATAGTATTGAGCAATAATTTGAGTCAATTTGTTGACAAACTTCGCAATAATAGACAAAACGATTGAATTTTGTCAAACTTGTAGTGCTTTTAGAGTAATTGGATTTGAAATTGATTTCACTCATTCTCTGGCATTAGTTTTGACATTAATTTCGATTTAATTAATTTGATTGGATTTCACTTCGATTAATGTTCGCCTTTCAACCAATTAATACCTGATTAGGGCTGTGTAGTGGCGCTCCTCTACTGCTTCTTCAACGGTGAGGTCCAGATAGAGTTGCATAAGTTGTGGCAGTCGTGGCGTCGATGTAACCGAAAGCCAGCTCCCAATCAGTCCAACCACTCGACACATATGTCTTATTTGACCCAATCGTTGAGCTATTTTAGTCGGGGCCGGAACTCATGCTTTTCGACGGCGACCACCACAATAGAGAACGGCTCGAATCACCGCAAAGACACACTTCACCCCTCAGACTCACCGTCGCCTCCTTCTCAAAACCATATTCAGAATATGGCTCTTCCTGTGCGAAGGGAACAAAAAGTCAAATCTGATCCGATTGGGGCCACTTCGGTGGTGATCAGTTGTGACACAAAAGCCAATCTAAATGGTAATTCTCAAAGTCCTGTCACCTCTAATGAGGAGTCAATGATGTAGTCATCGATTTCCGTATTTACATATCTTTTTATCTATTTATGAGATTCTGTCCGCAAAGTCTATTGAAGTGTATTATCTTTAAATCATTTATTCGTCGAATTAACATATTTTTATGTCAAACCATCAGAATTAAAACGAGCTTGATACACTCTTAACATAATAATTACATTGAATCAGTGTATATTTTTATTTCATCAAGATTATGTTAATATTATTGATATGTCCATGTTCATGTCTAACTCTTTTGGTCTAAATATTTTGATGAAAAATTGAAGATCCTGATATATGTGACCATGCTTAATTCAAGAGATGTTGAACAGTGAGGAGAGGATATCTCTAGTTGTAAGAGATCTTTGAATTGATGTAAAAATATCGATATTTTTTGTAAAACAAAAATCCTTATTATTTAAATAGTTTGTCCTCGATTTTAATAAATATTTAACCTAGTTGATATAGAAATTTAATAAGCAAGTTAAAAAGATTGTGTAATTATGAAGAGCTGCCAAATTTTATTTCTAATTTTAAACTGGACTCATCTATTGTAAATATCCAGAATATAGACATATTAGCATAGTAAGCATGCTGGTTTATATTAATTAAAAGCAGAAATCACCGAGCTCTCGAGCTCAGGGGGCATTGAGGGGATGTCCTAAGCTTTTTTCAAAAATATTTTCAGGGGGTAATTATAGGGGAGGGTATAACTTGCACCTAAAATGTCAAATTTTTGTCGGCAAAATTTCAGGGGGTATTTCCCAAATTTTTGGCCTCAGAGGGTATTCCAAGTCATACCCCTCCCTCGGTGATGTCTGAGTAAAGGTTAAGATAACATTAAGTGATTGAAAGGCCTTTTAATTGACTCGTTTTATGATTAATTATATTCGAATTAAAAATTTTATAACTCAAAGTTGATGTAGAATTAAGTGAGCAAGGTTAAATTGACAGCAGCTGTGTTTATCATGCTCAGATTATTGGCCACTATTATACTTGTAATTAAAATTCTATTTATTCGTTGTTTTATTAATAAATTTTAAACAAATATTTTTGTTTTCAATGAAATTGATTTTGAAAATTATTTCTCGCGAAAAATGGTATACATAAAGAAGAGAATCAGTGACCCCTTTCCCTTAATTAGATATAGACTGCACTGAATGATTGGACACCCCTTCGTTAGTGGTGGGTATTGATGGTCTTCTTTTCCGGTGGAATGTTATATACATTGAATTGATTTTCTGTAAGACAGACAGAAAACACTCCAGTATTGGGATTACTGTTATGTTTGAGACCCAAAGCAGAAGAATAGGTCTGAAATCCAAATGTAAGACAATAAGTGGTATTAAATTGCAATCAATCGTTTGGTTCACATCAAGAATCAGCTCAAGTGATGAATGAATGCATTTATATCTAGAATACAATTATTTCACTTCTATTTCATTGCTTTTCGGACACAAAAATCGGTTTAATCGATAAGAAAAGGTTTATATTTGAGGAAACCTATTGTCGGATGAGATTTACTATACGTTTGCTAATCAAAAGTGATTTTTCTCTTCTGCACTATTTATTGACTTGATTTCCAAACAAATGACCTCGAAATCAATTTTCATTTATAATTACAACTAATTCTGAGCATTACTTGCATTCAGAGCTTTCATTTAAGAACCCTTTCTATTGATTGGGATTAACTCATAAATAATAGTGAAGTTAATCCATCCGTTAGATTATAATTAGATAAATGACCAAATTTATCAGTCCTGGCAATCGACGTTTAAGCTTAGAATCTCGTCAACCATCTCGCCATTTATGAGTAAACTTGATTAATTCATTCAGTAATTGTCAAAGGATTAGAGCCATAACATAATTCAACTTGTTCAAATTAATCTACTCGATTTAGTCGCTAAGTAAATGCCATGCTCAAACAACTAATACCATAATCATTTGAAGAATGGGAAAGACATGTATTGAAGGAAATCAACTGTAAATTGCAAAGTTGAAGACCAAGACACTCTTAATAAATGTTAACTCGTCTTGAAGTCTATCAAAAGTTGTTATTAAATTCAAATCACGAATGACCATGGTTAAATTGAAATTATCTGTCATTAAGGAGTTCCATTTGAAGAGAAGAAGGATTTTTATCTTAAAATAGGGTTAAGATCACTGAAATTGGGTGAAGTCCACTCGTGAGCCACTATTAGACGATTGACGACATCTGTTGCCAGACCTGAAAGGCATTAGTGTTTAGTCAACACTCGATGTGTGAAAAGGAAAACACATTTCGTAATTGCATTTAAATGCAGTGAAAGTCGGACTCAGTTTCTAATCAGAGAAACATTAAGTCATTTGTTTTAACTCCAAAACCAGTGATAAGAGAAGAGACGAATGTTTATCAAAACCAATAATATTTTCCTTTTTATTGTTATTTCAATTCAATTGATATTTTTGATCAGAATATGTCACTCAAAACCACTTTCAGAAGTCGGTGACAATAAAGCCATTAAAGCGACAATCGATGAAAACAATTGGTTTAATCGTCTTTTAATTAATGTCTTCAGTTATGCACTGGTTTTGGTTCCGTCGGCTCTTCTCGTCTTTATGGTTAAGAATGGTTTATGTCTCAAATCAGGTATGGATTGAGTCAAACAATTGTCTTAAAACTTCATTAAATTCTTCCCTTTTTTCTCGGTTTTAGTGAATGAAAACTTTTTAATCAAATTATTTGTTTTCGGCAAAAATGAGACAATCATTGAATACAATTATAACGGGAATGACTTAAATGAAAAACTTTTGCCGACTTCTGTCAATGATTCGGATAAATCTGAGACCAGTTCGCCGACAAATGGCCAGTCGTGGCTCCGAAACAAAAGAGTACCACTTCTTCTCTACTGTTTCCTCGGACTCCAGATCTCATATCTGAGTTGGGGTTTGCTTCAGGAGAAGATTATGACCACTGAATATGTCATTCAGAGTGAGTTCTTCTCGACTCATCTGAAACACTCGGCGATGGCCGAGAATTTCGTCACAATCGCCAAACCCTTACCGAGTGGTCAGTAAAACATATGTTACTATTTATGGGACAACTCTTTCTGTCCTTTATTTGCTTTTCCTAACTCTTTGCAACAATTTTTGTTTAATTGGCATTAATTCGGATATAATTTGAATTAATTATCGCTTCAAAGATGAGTTTTATCAAAACATATCCTAAATTAGACCCTATTTTGTATAACTGTTTGAAAAGCTGTTCAAAAGCTGTTTTACAAATTGACAAAAAAAAGAGGCGAATAATCAGCAAAAATATCTGAATATTCCATAAATCCGTTGAATTTGAGTAAAGATATGATAACTTTCATCAAATTATTTACTGTTTTATGTTTTGTCGGTTTCTGAGGAAATCAAACAATAGATGAAAGATATTATGTTTCGATATTATAGTCAGAAACGCATTCTTTTGAAAAAATCCTTTCCTTTATTTTCGCCGACATTTACTATAAGAGCATTTCAATGAGAAAAAGAGCTGTTTATGCAATCAATCAAATAATTGGATTCAAAGAATCAGCAAAATTGCATCAAAACTCTTGGCCTCCATTTGGCCTCAATTCTGAATATAATTTATTGCTTTTATTACCACTAAAACTCATATATAATATAATTAATAAAATATTATCAGAAAACAGCTCTTTATGTCATAATTAATATTTTTATCCATTTATTTATGTTTTTTTTCTTCTCGAATATAAAGCTTTTTATTCCAACTTTTTTTATGACAAATGTTTTCTATGACTAAACATATCGTAATTTGATTTATATTTAAAGATGACATTCGGAAAGTGGATGAAGAGGTGGTTCCGTCCCAAACATATCACATAAGATTCAGAAATTCACAGTTTTTGGTATTAGTCAACAGAATTCTCGCATTTATTATCGCATTTACAGCGCTTCAGATCAAAAACAGACAAAACAAATCCAAGTCTGGGTGTGAGCCCCCTCTCCACCAATACATATACTGTTCCCTTTCGAACATTCTGAGCAGTTGGTGTCAATACGAAGCCCTCAAATTTGTGAGTTTCCCGACTCAGGTATAACTCATATTATAAATTAGCGGCAAATGAATTGAAATATTGTTATGTCATATGTCAGGTGCTGTCGAAGGCGTGCAAAATAATGCCGGTTATGCTTATGTCACAACTGATTGGCGGCAAAAAATACAAAACCGCCGAATATTTGTTCGCAATCAGTATATCCCTCGGAATGACTTTATTCTTATGGTCAGACCATTCGGGCAAATCTGGTGCTCACAAAACTACGGAGACGTCCAACTATTTCGGGGGTCTCTTCATTCTGGTTCTGTACCTCACATTCGACTCATTCACATCCAATTGGCAGACAGTCCTCTTCGATAAGTACAAGATGTCGACCCTCCATATGATGGCTGCGGTCAACTTCTTCTCAATTTTGTTGACCTCGACCTCACTCATAGGACAGGGAGACCTGTGGCCGGCCTTCAAATTAGTTTTTCACAACAGTAGTCTTCTGACAGACTGTGTCTTACTCTCAATATTCTCAGCCGCGGGACAGCTCTTTGTCTTCTACACGATATCGACATTCGGTGCTCTCGTTTTCGTTACGATAATGACCTTAAGACAAGCGATCGCTATATTGCTGTCGTGTCTCGTTTACGGCCATTCCTTAGCACCGGTCGGTCTCTTCGGTATAATAATTGTTTTTATTACTCTTTTCTCACAAATCCATTGGAAATCGCGAACGAAAGCCAAGAGATAACCCTTTTCTGCGATTTTAGATTTGAATTATTTATTGTTTTTATTAATTTAATTATTGTTTGAAATTTAAATCAAATTTTTGTAGTTTTTTGAACACATTTTTAGTGCTTTTAATTCGCAAATTATTTTTTGAATATATTATAAGAAAATCGAATTATTTTATAAATAATTTATAAAAATTTGTTTACAATTAACTGATTTCTAAAAAATATTTTTACTAAAAAATGTAGCATGCTCAATTTGATAATTATTCGAACAAATTATTGGTTTTAATTAATAATCATTTACTCTGTTATCGAATTGAAATAAAATATTTGGAACATAAAATTGACTTAAGTATGAATATTTGAGCATGATCAAGTTTCCAATAAACTGAATTACGCCTCTGTTGTCGCTCTTATTGAACACGAAATTAAATAAAATTTTTACAAACTGTAAACTTTTAATTCTGGGTATTTTCAAAGCATATGTACGATATATGAATAGTAATGTTGGAAGATTCGTTAATACAATTGATCAACTGTACTAAACTAATCATGGTAATCCCTTGTCTCTTCAAATGAGATCTATTTTGCTTTTTTTGCAAAATTTAAAATTGAAATCAAAATTCTTAAATAAACTAGATTCTAAATTTCAAAATATCTGTCTTCAGCCGGAACGCCTATTATGTGTTTTAGACTAGTCCTCGCGGCCTGCTAGGCCGCCAGGCCTAGTAGGACGCACCTGCTCATTTTTTGTGGCAAAAGGCCCTCTTTAGTCATTGTTTTATTATAATATTTCCATTTTCCTAATATACTCCACAACGAGAGGCAATTATTTTGTTACAGTTTGTAAAAATATTAGTTAGTAACTCAGTTTAACTAGATTCAATTTAATTTCTTTAATTACAATTAGTGACAAAATTGAGTTATATTTAATACTCAATCAAATTGTTATTAAAAGTCAATATTTTATCTCAAAATCGACTTCAAATTCATTTAATAAATTAATTGAGAGATAAAATTGCTCAGAATTAAGCATGCTAACTTTGAGAATGCATATCAAATTCAAAATTACTTTCTGAGGACAGTCTGTTCAAGAATTAGGAACTTTCTGCCGAAAGAATCACTCAATAGATCCAACTCTTTGAAGGCAATTGAAGAGTTCTTTGACCGCAATTTTTTGACAACCATTTGTCGATAGAATTCGGGGGAATAGTCGGCGCCCAAGCATTCTATAGATCAGTTTTGGCGAACCAATTAACAGAAACCGTTTCAGTAGCCGAAGTCCAACACTTCGGACCCCAATTATCTCGAATCCATTTCACAATATATCAATCTTTTTCTGAAAGGGAGGCCACCCCTCGAAGCTCAGGGGCTCAACAAAACATTTAGGATTTAAATACATTAAAAGCATTAATTTACTTACATTTGGGAACAAACTTCTCTTTGAATTAAATTTCGATAAATTGTCGTAAATTGTATTGAATTTAGTTATCTTAAGACTACGACTAAAAGCATTTCATATAATTTATTGCATTTTAAACTAAATACTAATTATTTGGATCCAAATTATTAATTATATTACAATTAATACTCAAATTCCACCCAAAACTTGTGGCAAACAATTTATATAATAAACTAATTTATCGGAGGAGTGGACAACCCGTCTGTTCTAATCCCCAACCCATGGAAAGTAAGACAAGTTGTCTCCCATTTCGATAAATTAAGATAATTGTCAAATATATCCCAAATTTCATTTAATTTGCGTCAAATATAAGACAAACAATACTTTTGATAAGAAAAACACAAAATTAAGACTAGAATTAAGAGAAAACTTCTTATATATAAAAACATTTTGTTATAAAACGTGTATATAATTAGTAAATAAATTAAACTCATTCGCAATGTTTAGAAAATACCGGAAAATAAATTTCAAATAAACTTCAAATCAAATAAAGTATAGAAAATATCGAAGAAATCAATAGAAATATTACATTCATTGCACTTATGATCTCTTTTTCTCGTTCTTTGCGATAATAGAAGTCCTGTTCTTTGATTTTGAGCGCACAGTTGTCTTCCGGACAGCGTTTATATCGGGTATGGGTGCAGTCCTGGCCTTTGGTGAAGTGTTGAGTAAAACCATTTTAGTGTTAACCACTTGACAGTCGATTTGCATTACAGACATCTGACTGTATGTGACATTTGTTCCCCGAATCGTAGACTCGTTGAGCGTTGAAATCAATGGTATTAAAAGGGAGAATCGGGGCCTCACCGCAGAGGAGCTCCGATTCATTGGCGGTATTATCAGATGATCTTTAGATGAATACGACAACAGATAGAATGTGTCATCTCTTCTGTGAATTGTCGATAAGAGATCCTCGTAATTGATTTGTGGTATTTTGAGGCCTGTTTTGAACGATTCAATCGCATAGTCATTGAATTCATTGAAATGGGTTTCAGTTCTCTTTTGGATCCAAGCCTTGAGTCGCGGCAAAGGAATCGGTTTATTAAATCGATTTTGTTTATTGTTGTTTGCCTTCAATTGGTTCTTGTATTTAAAGACCTCTTCCTTTTCGAGTTTAACCCTCGAGAGCCAATCCCTCAGATCTGACTCCAGTCTCAAAGACTCGGTTTGATTGATATAAGTCTTGCAATTAATGTCTGAATTGCTTTCATTTCTGAATCGACTCGAATTAAATGCAATCACATCGACGTCAACCTTATTATCGTCGGTATTCCAGAGGAGTGTACGGCTTGTGCCGTGTCTGGCCTTAGGATCATGTCTTGGATTTGCTTCAAGTGATGATATCCTATTGTCGCTGGAGATAAGGACTCCACTAAATGGCGCCAAATTCAGGCCTAACATGAATACTACGGCCAGAAGACTGAGCGCCGCCTTCTTATTGGAGCCGCCATTTGTGGCCAGAAGTGTCCGACATTTGCATTCGATATCAAACGAATTACTGAAACTTCTATTAACCAAAGCGTTGTTTAACGCGTTTTTGTTCTCCAATTCACTTAATTTGGTTTTAAGTCTTTGATTTTCATTCTTGAGATCAGAGTTCTGTTTGAGGAGTCCATCGATTTTATGCTCTAAGCTCTCGACGTACTCTTTCTTCTTCTTCCTGGAAGTGGTCGCCGCCTCTCTGTTCCGTATTTTGCGGGCCTCTCGTCTCAGTTGGCACTCATTCAGTTGATTACTGACAGAAGAGGTTCTTCCGATCGGATGGTTATTGAAGTTAAACTCATTTTGTGTGTTAATCAGTAATGGCGTCGGATTCGGTACTATTGGTGACATCGGACTCATTGGACAGATATTTATTGCGGGAAGTATTGTAACGTTTGGTAATGTGTTTGTCGTTTGTGTCAATATATTGTGCGGTAAGTCATCGAAGTTGGGAGGAGTCGACCGATCAGAAGATGGCGGCGTTTCGGGCGCTGACACTGAGATCTGGCCGTAGACCGAGTTATCAATGAATCCGTTGGTCTGCATCTGCATCAGGTCTGAGCTGTTGGAGTCGTTTGAGGACAGTTCGGCCCAAAACTCTGGATCTAAGTCTGAAAGTTTTGATGACATCATTGAGAAAAATCCCGAAAAACAAACAAAAATTTGATCCAAACCTAAGTCCTCTTCAGTGAGCATATTATCGACGATAAACCTGTCGTCTGTAGTGAAGAGACTGTCCGTCGGGACTAATATTTCACTCATTTCTTAGTGTTTTAATTGTTTTTGTAATTAATAATTGTCTTTAAATCTAATCATTTGTATTGAGTGCACAACTCATTCACTTTTGTTGCTATCGTTTGCCAAAAGACTCAACAAATCGGCGCTAATTTCAAACCATTTAATTGAATATAAGCTGAAAAATATGAGCGAATATTTTCTTCTTTAATTCACTAATCAATTAAAGTCGAGAACCATTGATTCAATAGTTCTAGGTCTGTTTTCTTTATTTTTCTCCATCAAAGTAATAATAATAATAATATTGACGAGTTTTTGACAAGAATACAATACTCCACCCGATGTTCACCTCTTTTCAAAACCACATAATTGAAAAATATTGAGACACTAAACGATTTGAGATCTAAACACTTAAATGGTTTGAATTTTTATTTTTATTTAATTATTTAATTTGAAATCACTTCTGAATATACATTCCTGAGAGCAGACAGTCTGAGGACAGAAGAGGTTAACCAATAAATTAATTACTAATTACTTTATAAAATGTTCTGAGAAATGACCAAATGGTTCCCATATGGAAGACGGTGTCAAAGATACCGTTCCAATGATTGACAGATGTAGCAAGATGCATAATTAGCGTAATTAGTATTTTATGTTAAACGAAAGTTAAATATTGAAATCTACAACATTTTTGAAGGACTGAATTTAGTAAATGGATGGATGTGTAGGTACCAACTGATAACTAAACACCTGTTCCTCTTTTTTATTCGATTTTACCAGTTTATCGACATTTTTGTCATTCAAACCATCATTTTATTCATGTTTTTATTTAATTTCGCTTTTAGTTAGTTATCGACAAAAAACACTAATTTAAAAGTTATTTATCGAAACAAATCTCAAAAATATGTTTTTCGTCAAAAATATTGAAAACTTTTCCATTAATTCTCGACTTTTGTTTCAAATGAAATTCCAGATAATTATTCACTTTTTTTTATGTAAAGACTATGAAATCCATTAATATTTAATAATTCATAATAAGACTTAAATTAGACAATAGTTTAATGTATTCACGACTTGTAAACAGATATTTTGAAAAACAAAATCAACAAAAAACGGGATTTATTTCTTCAAAGAGTGTTTCGATATTTTGTTTTTCAATCCTTTTTTGCGATAAGAGTTAAAAGTTGAAGAAATTCTCAGGACATATGACATCACATTTTTTTGGCTCTTTTTCTCTTAAGCCAAGTTTATTCAGACAAATGTATCGCTTGAATTGTTTTCATGTTATTCGGGATCAGTTTGCCGGAGACGTCAATACTTACCAATACTATCGCTATTTGGATAATACATACTCTGAAAGCATAAGTCGGAAATCTTTTGATATATTCTTCGGTGGTTTCCCATCAAAAGTAACGCTTCATTATATAGTTGTGTTAGTAATTAATTAATCGCTTATCTTATCTCTGATTACCCTTTGAAATGAATATCAGAGTCTAATCGACAAAAAGGTTTATAAATAAAATATAAGTCAAACAAAAGAAAAAACTTTTTTCTATTTGAATGCAAAACAAAGGCATGGAATCGGAATTTGAATTCTAAATGGGTTTGGGTCTGTGCAGTACTGTCCTCTCAAACCGAGCTCTTCCGTGTGGCTCAAAAGACCTCAATCTTAGGCCTAATCTTAGTTTGAAATACAGTTGATATGAAATACCGTATAAATTAAGCGAAGAAAAGCGTTAAAATGTGAGTAAAGCACCGGATAATAGCTCTGAAATATTTCTTCATATGAATTAAGAGCACATGAATTATAGACTCAACTCATTTAATATTCAATTAAAATAAAATAATCATTAGATTTGGCGAAAATAAAACAAAGAGAAGGAAAATAATATTTCACGAAAATTAAACCGAAGAGGAATTCAATTAAATAAGAAAAGAAATTAAAAAGAATTATCCGTTTGGTTGAAGTCAATTAGCAATGACTTTGTAGTTCGCAATTGTGTTCGCCTATCAACCTCTTGGTCCACAGCTCTCACAGGCAAAGCCAAAACAGGAAAATACCTGTGCGTCCAATGTCAGGGTCTCATTGGTCTCTCTCTCTCTCTCTCTCTCTCTCTCTCTTCTGTGGAGGAATAGGTGGGTCAGCCGTATGTTAAGTGAGTGTCTGTATGGGAACATTCGATTTAAATAATGATATATTTATGTTATTATTATTAAAGTTTAAGGAAAAAGAAAAAAATTGGTTGAATGAGGAAATAAGTATTGAATTGAATGGATTGTGAATAAAATCATTTTTATAAGCCGTAGAAAAGCAGAGCATAATTCCGATCGTTATTCCTTCAAAAGGCATATTATATTCATAAAGAAATCCTATCAACGAATTTGATTCGATTGAATGCATTCAACCCTTACAACCCTTACCTGTCTTCTAATCAATTTCTGCATTCATTTCATTCAAATCACTATAAATATAATTTATGTCTCATTATTTCAAACACACAATCGATGGAAGCATTGAAATATTTATTTTCCATTATTTAACTTTTCATTGCCTCCAAAGTCTTCTGTTTCCAAACATTGAATTTTTTTGCATAAAATATCAATTCATTTAAAACTGATCCGAATCGAAGACATGTTTAATCACTTTAATCAGAGCCAACCATTAATCTAATTATTCACTTAACGAAAAATTTTCATAAAAATCTCTTTTTTTAACTTCACTTAAGATTCAATTCATTTGTCTCTAAAAATAATCTCAATTTAAGTGAATTACAGAACACGAACGGAATCCCACATCAAAGGTGTGTCGCACAGGATATCAAATTCAAAAACTGTCTGAACCAGAGTCTAATTTGAAGCATGAATTCAACTAGTTTAAATGGTCAGATTGTCATTCACATAGAAACACGGTGATCATTGTGTCATGTAAATGTGATTAACACAGAGAAGTAATTTGACCATAATAAATTCAAACCATGTCTGTGCAGAAACAATTTTGGGAGTGGACTCATCCGAAACATTTTTACCTTCAATTTATTTTTCCGTATAAACTGATTGACCGAAAATGAGTTTCAAAGATGGCATCGAAAACATTAAAAAACATTTATTTTCGATAATAAAAAAAGAATAAAAAACTCATAAAAGAGTGTCAACGATATGAAAAGTCTAACCATTTGTGCGACACTTCTTTGCCAAGAGTTCACTGATTTCTCAATATTTGAAACATTTTTTTCCTTTAATTAATTCAAATGAAAATAATATTCTTTTGCATAGATTTCCAGTCATTCGGTTATTTTCTCATTGGTTTCGACACTATCTGCCGATCGGAGCCACAAATCAAACCAATTATATTAAATTGCATTCAAATGAATTATTTGAATCAATTTCATCGCAAATTAACCCTCAATAAAGAATGATTGACCTGGTATTAAATACCATTCATTTAATTGGTTTGATTTCTGCCTCCAATCGGGAAATAGTATCCAAACCAATGAGAAGACACCCGAATGACTCCAAATCTATGCAAAAGTATATTATTTTCATTTCAGTTAATTAAAGGAAAAAAATATTTTAAATATTGAGAATTCAGTGAACTCTTGGGAATAAGTGTCGCACAAATGGTTCGCCTTTTCATATATAAACTTACATTGATACAAGTCAGGGATGCACAAGGAAGAGGCGGATGGATTTTGACATTAGCCCCTCCCCTACAGCCTCTTAGATGATCAGATTCTGTGCATCCCTGATATCAAAAATATTATAGAGTAGTTATTTTCCTCTTAATTACCAATATTTTTGGTTTAATTGAAAAATTTTTTTGCCCTCTCGGCGGTCGTCAAATCCGTTTAACTCCATTAGTCTGAATAACCTAGCTATTATTATTATAATTAACGTGCAATTTATTTGAATCAATTTAATTCGAATAAGCAACTTGGTAAAAATAATTAATTATGATTCGAGTTTTCATTAGGGAATTTCACGACTCATTTCACATCTATAGATAACATATCCAATGATTGAATAATTAAAAACAAATTCAACACTCGATATACTGAGTCCTCAGGCGATGAACAGTTCATTTGGAAGATATGATCGCATATATTGATTGTATTGATAACCAATTAATTATCAAAATAACGGAAAGTTAGCCTCAGATTAAATACACACAAACTTCCCGTTGTTTTTCTTCTTCGCCAACAAGTGTTTGATTTATTGACAATAATTACATAAAACGTTATATATTTTTAGGTAAACATAAGACAAATGGATTCAAACTCTTGGCTTTTGATTGTTTTTTGCTCTCTATTTGTCATCAGATTTGACGTTAAAATTAATGAATTACTAATAATTCATAAAAAATAATTGTTTTATGTATTCATAAATTGCTGGCAAAGGTATCGCCTCTTCTTATAATTGGAGCGCATTTTGAGCCCAAACGGAAGATTTGCCTCAAATTATAGGTACGGAAAGCCGTGAAAAAACACTTAATTTCACATTAGATTTGATACGTTTTGAATTGAAAATTCTTTGACATCAAATTCATAACTAATGACTCAATTATAACAGAAATTATATTTTTTCGTAAATATATTTCTATTGAAACCATTTCTGATTATATTCATCGCATGTTTTATATAAAAGGAGTTTCGCTACGAATCCCAAAAAATAATTTCTAATTTGTTTGAATCAAATTAGGATTTCTGACCGAAGTATAACTCAATTCAATCAATTTCGACATTTTTCTCACAAAATATTATTTTTAAAACATGTTATTCAATACGAGTGGGAACTCAAGCCTTCAATTCAATAGAAGACATCGATTTGTAATCATTTTGTCAATATTTTATAGAATTTTCCGAACGACCTAGTTAAAGGAAATTTATAGCCGGCAACAAATATATTTTATATTCAAAATTTCAAATATATTTCAATTAATTAAAAGCAGTGAATAATATTTGGGAAATAATTCAGGGAAATGAGTCAAACGATAGTGTATTCGGTTTGACTAGAATTTATTACCTAGTTAATTTGTATCTGATAAAATTGAACCATCACAACTTGAATTAATTATAGGCAATATCTGGCTATAAATCTGCAAATAGAGGAAATAAGAGCCCATAATAGACACAAATTGTGTAATAAAAAAACAGATAAAGACAATAAAGATAAGTTATCAAGGCATATTTGTGAATAGTTTTGAAAATTCCAGTTCTTTGCTTCTAATAGTATTCAAAAACACGAGTCAATGAAGTTTGACTCGAACTACAACTATTGAAAGAGCAAGATCATCCGTGAGTGATGATTTGTGAACGAGTACTATTGGATCTACAATTGGATCGTGATCATTTTACAATTGCCTTTAAATATAATGAGATATTTCTGACAAATGGATTACGACTTAACCTCAGGCAGTAATGAATTGATTTCTTGCACTTCGATTGAGCTCTAAATATAAGTATTAAGATTTGAAATAATAATGAATTGAATTAATTCCTGAATAACACGATTTATAATCAGAGATATGGCTTTTGAAGAGTATTTTAAAAAAGAGTAAAAACTCTCATGAATTCCAAAACTTTCAAAAAAGATGAAAATAAAAACAATAATCGCATGAAAATCTAACTAAAGAGCAAACTTATTGCGGGTATTCTCGAGTTTAAATTCAATGCTCGGGTAAAGAGCACAGAATATAATAATTATTCTGATTGTGTATTCAGCACACCATGAATTCCGATCATTACTTCTTATTTATTTATTTCGCAAAATATTTATTATCATTGGGTTTGAACTTAAATTTAATTTCAAATCAAGAATTCAAATAAATTCAAAAAAATATTAAATGAATACATAATTTATTTAAATCATTTAAAATCAAACATCCCTTGAATATCGAGCAAAACTCAAGCAAATCATCTTTTATTTGAATTATTTCAGAATCTATTCCAATATTTTGATATATATTTTATTGTTTTATAAGTGAAATAAAATTCATATAAAATATGGGAGAAATCAATTATTTTCCATCAAAATAAATCACTTATAAGTTATAATCTTTAGAAATATTCTTGGTAGAAAAAATTCTTAGTTTTCTTGATATTATTTTTCCTTCAATCAAATCTGAAGTTTGAAGTCCTAAAACTCACATAAATAATAATAAGGTTATAATGAATTGAATATCGGCTGAAATGTTGTTCAACGCATAAGAGACTTGAATTTGAGAGCACAGAATAATTTCGGAATAACTTTTGTTTGGCTCTCATCCATGAGAACTGTCTGTTCCCCTGAAATAGTTGTCAGTCTTGTCAACAAAATTTCAGTTAATTTAATGCATAACAAAAGCCTAGAAATAATTTCCACTGAATATTGACTACACTATTGTATAAAATGATATGCAAATCGATTATTGATTTGTTTTGGACTTTTACCAGAAACGGGATCACCAAGAAGTAGATCTGCGGTCAAAAAGGACAGTTAGAACCAGAAGTAAACAATTTGCATGGAGGAATGCACTTGATCACCTGTTGTAACAATTTCGGGGAATTAAAATCTCTAAAGTTTTGGGTAAAGTTTGCTTTTTGTATGTCATCCGGTTTAATACCGGGTTATTCTCGTGTGAGTGTTAAATAAACTTTTATTTACGATAACAAAATAGAAATTGATTTTATATATATTCGAGGAGAAAAATATTGCCCGTAGTTTGCATATGATTTATGCGTTCGGGACAGAGATGTTGTGCTCTGCCTGTGCTGTGCCTTTCGGTGCGCTTCGATTCGGAGGAGATTCGCAACAAATCGGAAACAGGTTTACAGCTTTAGTGCCTTAAAAATGCCCAAAAAACACAATTAAATTCTCTACTCTTAGGCCTCGAATTGTAAGAAAAAACACAAATCTTTGATAATAGCCGACGAATTAGTCTTTTATTTAATGTCTTCCATGACTTTATCATTATTTGATTGGAAAGAGTCGACTGAAAGCACTATTTTGTCATAACTTTATAGTAATTTTTGCTATTATTGGCCGCTCTATACAATTGTGGCCTTAAATGCATCCGTTTTTCTTTTCTATTAAAGCTTTCGTGGCTTTCGTTTATTATTATTTATAATTTTCTCCCAACAGAAGCGAAAAAAGTGTTTTTCTCCTCGACTACTATTTAGAGACCGATTTTAGTGAAAACAGTTTTCGCAAAGAAATTCCTCATTTGTTGAATAGAATGCGGAATAAAATGTTTTCCTCTCTTTGAAAGTCCTATAGTTTTGCTGCACTCAAGAGAGAAGAAATTTCGTATAAAACCTACAAAACAATAATAAAATAGAGGTTTAAAACGATTTCGTTTCTTAACATTTATATAACTGTAATAAACATCACTTTTGGCCGCTTTTATGTCTTTTAAGAAGAGTGTCATTAAGATTAATATACTCTTTAAGTCCCGAAACCCATGGAATATGAGCTAAAGTTTTGTTCGTTAATTATATCAGATATTAAGCAATTAGCTAATTATGGACTGTATTATGGGTATAGAGACCGCACAGTCACTAAAAGTGTCTTCTCATTGATAAAACTCATGCATTCATTGGTTGTATCAAAAGTTGAAAATAGTTTGCAATTAAATTAGAAATTAGTTATAATTTTGAGGTAAAACTCGTTTCCCTACGAAGTTATGACTGAAGGAGAAAACGTTATAACGATATTTGCATCCAAACTATTATATCACAACATTTCTATTGCTTTCTGTCAATAGATTTGTTTCCTAAAGCGAAATATACTTTACATGTGAAGAATTCAATGAATATTTATTATTGTAATCATATGTATAGCAAAAAATATATCCAAAACACAAATAAAAAACCGAATGATTGATGAGCTCTGAAATTGTATTAATATTTTAGTTTTGTTTAGAATTGAGTTATTCTTCGGATTTATTTATTAGTTATCACAGTTTGTGTTCAATGGGTTAAGACATACATAACAACAATTCATTGTCCTTTTGATTGGATTTGAAGCCACGGATCAGACAATCCTTTTTATTCTGAGCATCAATGCTATCCATTCCTTGATGTCATTTACATTTGCTTTGAATTCATTGACTAAATAATCAGATTATTGTTATTATAATTATTATAACTAATGTTCTCTGTATGTGATTAGTCGGGAAAAATGCAAAAATATACGAAATGCCATTAGGATTAACACATGATTATAGCACAACCCTGAATATCATTCCTAATGAATAGGTGTTCATTGGATCGCGTGTTAATTATAGCTCTTCTCGCTATTGAACCGATTCAAAGAATGAGCAATGAAATTATAATTATGACGATTAAAACAAAAGTACTCTCCCTCCCAATCCTCTCTCTCTCTCTCTCTCTCTCTCTCTCTCTCTCTCTCTCTCTCTCTCTCTCCACTTATTTTTATTTGGATGATAGACAGAGAGTTATTGAGTTTTTACATGCAATTCGTCATTAGTTGCAATCAATGGTTTCTGTTTATGAGCCATACATTTGTATAATTGAAATTATTTCCCACATTTCGCATAAATGCTATTCTTTTTCGTTTTTGCGATTCTTCTCAATGGTTTGATCCCTGTCTTAGTTTATGAAAAATGGTATATTTCCTAAAATATCATCGATTATAAATCAGGGAAAAGTCTGGGAAAATATAAGTCAATATTTAATAACTTATAACTCTGTGAACACGTAATTAACACTTAATATGGGAAGTGTTTGGTATCATTTGATTAGTGTTTGGGCAGACACTCATCCGTGGCTTTAAATCAATTTAATTATGGATTTTTCTGATTAGAAATATTGGATTTAATTCAATTGACTCGAGTCTAGTCGAAGAGTTCAAAAGCACTTCAATGATATAACAGTAAAAACAAGAGAAATGTCATAACTATTAAACTCAAAGAATAGAAAACTCGTTAGACTTATGAACGGAATTAGAGACGAAAATTAAAGACCAAGACCTCAATTGGCATTGAGTCTGAACTCAAGATAAATTAAGAGTGTTTTGGTTACACTCGCATTGCGTTAAATACAGGACTTATCCGGAATAACAGCTCATAATTTCAAATGAGATAAACCATTAAAAGTGTTTATCAAAGAAAAAGTAAAAATGTTTTTCTGACAGAAAAAAATTAATGTTTTCTTATTTTCTCAACACATTAACCAACGGATAAAATCAATGTCAGAATATTGACGCAAACGACAAATAAAAGTTAAAACATAATTAAATATCAAAAATAAAAGTCTTGATATTTATTAAGATTATTCTCTCAATTGAGTGGAAGACAAGTTCTTTGTGTTTGTATTGGATTTTAATTTGAAAATCCTTTTAAAGCCATTTAATGACAGCTATTTTTCAAGACTTGAGTCAAAAATTTCAAATAAATTTTCATTGAATAGTGAAAAGAAATGTCACCCGAATTAATTGATGGCCGATAAGGGGCCAACATTTTTGAACTAATTAGATCCGGACTCAATCTAGATGTTCCTTTGCACAGAATAATACCAATTTATGTACTCTATTATTATAATCTCTTTATTCAAATATTTATCGATAATAACCCCAAAGAATAAATTTAAGCAAAAAATACTGTATTTCACGAATAAATCAAATGCCATAACCTTTAAATTGAATTTAAATACTGTGAAAAGAGTGAGGACTCAACCGATTTATGAATAAATAACATCTAATTTGAAAACTAATTTATTCCTTAAAAGTATCTCAAAAATCAAATTAAACTGTTTTCCAAACATTTGATTCAATATAACGATAAATATTTAGATAATATAGTTTTGGTCTCAAATATCAGACAAATTTATTGTTAGAATAGTTGAATAAATTATAATTTATAATCGATTGATGGACAGCCAGTTTGAGGAGAGGGCGGGTATTTGCATCACATCAATAATGAAAAAGTAAATTAAGTATTAAAATGCATGAAATAGTTTTTTATTTCGCCAAAACATTATTCAAATTTTCTTTCAGTTTTCTTTGGATCCAATGACGAGCTCTTAAACTGGAAACAGATTTTCTGAATCTTATTATTCAAAGAGAGTAATAATCGGTTCCTTACGGAACGGCTATACCCCTCTCCTCTGACAAGTGATGATATATTGTGTTTTATATCTGATTCTTATAATCGTTTTAAATATCATTCAAAGGCAACACTCATACCATTAGATTAGATTCGTTTATAATCTAATATTATAATCGTATATATGCCGTAATTAAAGGTCAGTCGTTGGACATACCTCTGCGACCTTCCCAAGCAATCTGTTGGCCATATCTAATTAGTTGTTTACCAGTCCACCGGTGCAAAGATGACTGAGCAAAACAAGTGGGGAATGTCAAGTGAATGTTGAAATTATGCAAATCTAGTCATAAATACTGAAAGGAATGTAAATATTTTCAGAGAAACTCAATTGAATATTAACACAATATTATCGATAAATGGCTTAAACAGAGAAATCTGTTTCAAATTCACTGCATTTCCGCAATGGATAACTATTTGGGCGAACCTGGACTACAGTGTCAGTGACTGGCATATTAGCCATAGAGTGAGCAAGATGCTTTTAATACCCATATTCACGCAAAAGTCATTTACAATGATTAGAGTGAGACAGCTAAAAATACATGTCTTACAGTCATTCAGTGGTTAATCGGATTTTTATCCGGTTCCAATCTTTTATACCTGAGCTGAACAAAATATTCAGTAGTTTTTCATATCGGAGTCAACACTAAATTCTGTGACTCGTGTTTACGATTACGAAAAATAGGTTTTATTCAAAAGTGCGGAAAACCTTCAAAAGTTCAGCGACTAATACCAACTATTGATACGTTTGACTTCACATTTGACTCCAACCAAGACTTTTAGATATCTGATAAGAGGAACAACTGTTGCGGACGTCATAAACAATAAAAAAGTGAACGAAAAACAATTGAACTTAAGGTAAACAAAACATAAACAAAGAGTTGAGTAAATTTTGGCCAAAATCACAGAAATGTCATTAATGTTTCTCCGCTCAGAAAATGTTAACACAATTTAATTATTAATTAGTTTTCGTGTCCGACCTATCAATGGATGGTTTGCTTCCCTACGAAATGTGTGAACAGTTTTATTACGATTTTTTTCAATTCATTCCTCGCAATAAATTAATGTTTTGCTTATCTGAAAACATCTCAAAACCCAACTGTAGATCACAGAAGAAATTGGAATTCATTAGAGAATAGATAAGGAAATGTATGATTCCCTCAGTTATTCTGAGTCTCAGAGTCTGAGGCAATCACTGATGTGTTCACACAAACCCTTTTACCACAAAATGTATTCCTCAATAATTTTGAATTTTTTCGGAAAACCTTTTTCGAGCCAAACTTTTTTCAAGAGCCTAATCATGTGTTTGGAAGGGATGCGAAACATTTCTGTTGAGTAGAGACACAGTTGATTGAAATCAATCAGACCTTTCGCTCAATCACTCCGTTGGTTGCGTCCAACAAACAAAAAAAAGTTTCAATTTTTTGTCCGACTTTTGTAGGGAAGTCTATTAAGTGTTTTGTGTAGAAGTTCCTCGAAATCTGTTCCCTAAGGAAGTGAAGACATTCCTATTTTCTCCATTGAAAAGAAAATTGTTAGAAATTTTGGGCTGAAATTCATTTCTGACTCAAAACGCGTCTCATTATTAAAATTGGTTAAATTTAAATCTCCAAATGACTTCAAGAATGTCGGCTCAGATTCTAATCAAATGTCTTTTTGGCGGAAAAAAAAGAATTTAAATCAAATAACTTTTGCCGCAAATAATAATCAATAAATAAAAGTCGAAAAATAAGTAAACATTTTCGCGGATTTTTGATCAATGCTTTGGTCTTTTTATTGCAGTCTTTTTATGAGTAAAGAAAACTTTGAGAACAAAATCATTATTACATTTGTCTTGTGTTTAGTTTTCAGATATTGTTTTGTTATGAAATAAATAGTAATTATGAGAAAGAATACAAAATTCAATAAATAGTAATAAATTAATCGAAAAAAATAAATATTAAATAAATAAATAGATGACTGAAACAAATGTGATATGAATTCACAAAAGTAATGATTCGTTTCAATGATTAGTTTCATATTAAAAGGTATTTCCAAACGAAAAATTGTAGCAAAAAAAGTGTTTTGAACTATGAAATTATGTAAACTTGAGTCCCATATCTTTATATATCCTTAAAGATTATTATTATCATAAAAACCTATAAAAATATTCCTTTTGTAAACATAAAAAATATAAATTATATCTCTTTTTCTCTCCTATTAGAAAAAATCTCTTCCTTTTTAAACAAATCTCTTTTTCATTGTATATAAAATGCATAACAAAAAACATATTGCAATCAAAGGATTATTACAAATGGCAAACATTTCATAACCACAATCATTCAGATAATGAAAATATAGATTTCTTGATAAACAAATTCAATAGATCTAAGGCTAATGTATCGCTATTTTCATGTTTTTCATCAGAAAAATGTATTTATAAATAAATTATATCACAAGTAATGTATCGAAAAAAGTATTTTAGGTCTAAAATAACTTAAAATTAGAAAAAAAGTTTTGGTTCTAAAATAGTTTCGGTACTTTTAACGCATCATTTTGCTAGTTGTGGCGTATCTTCTGTTGGCCGTGAAGTAGGCAACAGTGCAGACATACATCACTAAAAGCAATGCACTCGATATACTCAGGGCCACAATCGAGGTCTTCGAAGCGCATCGTTCAGACACTGTTATACTTTCGCGGAAATAAGTTTCTGCAAATGAATTGAAGGTAAGCTATGAGCACAGGTATGAGCACAACATAACACAACATGCAATTTAAAAGCAATACTTCAAACGACTAAATAAAAGAAAGAAAAAAAAACAATAATTCTTCGGCGACCAACTCTTCCATCGCCATATTTATGCTATGCAAGGTCCATTAATAATTATGTTTAATCTAAATTACCTGGCTAATATTTATAAAATAAGAAAATAATACACTCTCTAACAAACTAAGAACAAGCACATTTAAATTGCGCTTTAGATAAAACTAAAATTATTTTAAAAGATAATATCATTTTTAGAGAAATTATTGAGAAATTAAACATTAAATGATTGGCAAAGGACTGAGCTATTAATGGCTCAAAATGTTTGATAAGAGTAATGTCTAATATCTAAATAATGTGAGCATAGATGACCTTGCATATATTTGTTCGTTATATATATTCCTAAAAGCATTGCATAAAAAAAGGTTTTATTCATTTGGTGTTTAAAGTGTATTAGAAAATAATCTGAGAAATCATTATTTAAAAGACTATTTTTCTTATTATTCTTCTTATGGTTTGTGAAGTAATGAAAATATTTCGGTATTAAAGACCTATAGATAGAGAGCTAAGAATTGATTGCTTTTTGTGTTGAGTCGAACCAAAACGGGTTCAAAACGAGATATTAAGTGAAAGATGTGTTTGAATGCCGTCTAAAATGAGTTTTACTTGAAGTCAGTTCCATAGGCTTTGACGGCATTCAAACCCAACTCTCAATCTTTCAGTTTACTAACCGTTGGAACTGAAGGGATCCCATTTAGCTTTGGCTGAGTTGTCGTTATCACCGAAATCTAAAACTAGAATTTCATGGCTTAATGTCATCTCGTCTTCGGCCGCAGATTCGAAGGTCTGAGAAGACTGTATTGAGCGCCTCCTTCTGCCCCACGATTCGACATTATCTCTGCCGACCCCACAGATGACAGGTTCACATTTGCCAATACAGTACTTGACATTGCACTGGAATATCACTCCATAAGACTCTGTGAACCTAAACGCCTCGTAACTGCTCTCCAAAGCATTGCCCACTTGAAGGAAAGACGGGAATATCGAGTTGTCTACCGGGCAACTGTCCAAAACACAGTTTATCAATATTTTTTAGGACAATAATAGAAGAATAAAGAATAGCTTACCCATGCTCATCTATGATTTCAAAAGTGCTCCGGGCGTCCTTAGCCATGGCTACACAACTTCGAGCGAATATTCCGTATGGAGTGGTTTCTGGGATTTCTATTCTGAATGAGAGTCGATCACCGATTCGTACAGTACTGGCCTCCCGTCCATCAGTTCCAAAAATAACAATTTTAGGGAGGGGCGCCTCCGGGGAAGATGTGATCTGCAAGGTGTCTGGGTCCCTAGGAGAGTTAGAATCGAAATCATCCCTTCATTGCTCTTTGAGTATAAGATTCCCGGACTGCCTAGATCTACTCTTACCTGACGGGCATCATTCCAAAGGACACGTTTCGTGATGTAGTCTCATAAGTGCACCGGACGTGATATACTTTGTCCGCTTTCGTGAGCACAACGTTATGGTGTTGTAGTACTACTGTATTGGTATAGACTCCAGCCTTCAATCGATTTAATACAGAAAGATATTCATTAAAAACATTGAAATACATTAAAAACTCATATATTTTATGGAAAACCATTTTCTAAACGGTTTTCGACTATATTTTGAGTCAAAAATACTTTGATTTGGTTTTTAAGCAAAACTATCAAAAATTCATTTAATAGAAAGTAATTGAAAAATAATTTCACCAGTGATTGAGTATTGCAGTCCTGACCGCCTAAAGACATATCCAGTTGGAACTGTTGACTGTTTCTAATGTGTGAATTGCATGTCTCACTCCTTCCAAGAGCATAAATCCGTCCGTGAAATGGTCTACTCGTACGCACATTAACCACAATCCGAGTGTCAGTACATTTGAGGGATACTTCATAACAGACTCCGTATGAATCACAGGATGGCTCGGGATTGGGATCGTCTCTAACAGGAGTTGTAATGGCAATAGTCGGCGATAGCGGGGACTGAGTTGAGGCCGGAATTATTGAAGGCTTGCCATTAGAAGCGGCAGCAGTTTGTTGGGAGTGAGTCGAGGCTGAAGTGTCGTCTAATAATTGATAATTAATTTGAATAATGTTATGAATACAACAAAAGTATAGTGTTTTGCATATTATTCTTAAGACAATAATAATGAGTTCCAGAAATCTATTTTACGGTATATTACATACCATAGAATAAATGGATATATAATAACCATACAGAGGACTGGCTAAGTGTTAAAGTGTCGGATCACTTACTGGTACAACTCGTTTCCAAATATACGGCTGTAGTCTCTCCGCTGTCGAGTAACGGTAATGGACTGGGAGTGGAGTAAGTGTCCGCTCCATCCGGAAATGTTTTATGATCCAAATGATATAGAGCACAGTTAGGCTGACCAGGCTTATAGCTGGGTCGGTATAATACTGAACGGCATATAAATTCATTTTCTATGGTACAGGCGCGCAAACAGCCTCCCTGTGACTTGACCTAGACAATTACACAACAATTAGTTTGCTTACAAAATATTTTCAGCCCTGACTAAACTCAATGCTATTCAAAGGCATTGCCATTGAAAAGGAATGCAATCAATTGAATAGAAATCATTGACTTATTGTTCAAAGAAATACAAGTATAACATACCAGGAGCTCTTTGTCTGGATAGTAGTTGAGTTCGACAAAATGTGCTACTTTATTCAAAGGCATTCCCAGCTTCGCGTAATCGTAGGCTCTTTGGTCCTGACATATGTCGTCGGCTAATGTTGTGAACGGAAAAAAGGGATAATCTTTTTGCCGACAATAGAGTTAAGTGAATAAAAAAGAAGATCTAAAGAGCCTTAAAATAAAATAATTAACTCAACCGATGGTCTCATCAGAAATAATGTCTGTATTCGGGAATAATCTCAGAGTTGTATTAAGTTTTTCAAAACGCAACTCAAGTCTCTCTATTGGAGAGGAGTGTTGTCTAAACCCTTATCTGCTATTATTTTATTTTATTTTTCACTGAATTTCATGAAAAATATTTTTTCTTTTTTTAATTTGAAAATTGAGATAAAACTATGAGATATGAGTTGGAAAGAGTCGGAAACACTTACATTGAAGGCACGCATTCTCGAAGTAATCAACTCCTTGAGACTCGACTAGATCTACGGGAAATGCTCCGGGACTTCGTCTGTCGTATTCGCTGAGATGACACTGAAGTGTCACATAATTGAATTCAACAGATCTGCAAACGAAGCGCACCTGAAAACCAATGGAAGTGTTAATTCAAAACTATTTATTACTTCACACCGAATATTATTCATTGAGTTAAGACTTTTTTTCAAAAAATAATAGCGAATTAAAATCTCAAAGTTTAAAGGAATCTTTAATTTGAGTCCGGTGTCAATAATAATAATCTGGGTTAGTCTTGATTTATAGTTTTCGTCTGACAAGTGTTTCATTAATAATGTATTTGAAGGAAGAAAAGCAAAAACTGATTACAATTTATAAATTAAAGCTTAATTGGAATGAAAGTCAATCAAAAAGGAATACCTCGTTGAGACAGGCGGCCAGACAGGCCTCCTTATTAGACGTGTATATTATAGCGTTATCCAGTCCTCGGAGGACTTTGTTGGGAAACCTCTCGAAGGCCCACAAGCGGTTGCATACGTT
The DNA here is from genome assembly GCA_034698165.1 of Punctoribates punctum. Classification (NCBI taxonomy): domain Eukaryota; kingdom Metazoa; phylum Arthropoda; class Arachnida; order Sarcoptiformes; family Punctoribatidae; genus Punctoribates; species Punctoribates punctum. The sequence goes on along the minus strand of JAQGBD010000370.1, from coordinate 1,638 downwards.
CTCTGTTGGGTTTAAATTATAGTTTTCCTTCAAATTCAATGTTTAATCAAATAGTTATGGAAAATAATAATCCAATAATTCCGAAGTCGTGACTATTTATACGGAATTAAAGCCACAATTTTATCGGTTCTCATATCAAAAGGTATTTGCAGTGAAGAGCAGAAAATTGTGGAAAAGTCGGTTTCATTCCTCACCTGATCTCAAATGTGCTTTCGTGAAGTAATACATATTTATGGCTTTCTGTGGGGTACCGCCCGGTGAACCAGCACCAGTGGTGGCCGGGCTACCAGCACCCGGTGTTTTCTTGGCTTGAGTGTCGTTTTGCAGCTGACATGTCGTCTCCTGAATGGGTGCCAACGGATTGACCACAAAACTGAACGATGCGGCCGAACAGTCGACCTCATCGCGACACCACCCTAGACACTCGTATAGAGACACATTCCGAATAGTGTAGTAAGTTGTACCAGGGTAGTCTCGGTTTGTCATCTTTTCAAAGGTTACCCGCGCTATAAACGATTGGATAAACAAATTCTTTATTCAGTGAATTATTACTTCCTATTAATAAAAGCAAATAATTCGCTGACAATTCACTGATGATTATTAATTTTGATGTTTGTATTGTTTATCGCAATTGTTTTTATTTGTTTTTTTAGAATAATTCATAAGTTATTTCATTTGTCAAAAGAGATGAGCAAAACATCGATTGTGAAGTCAGATAACATGAAAAAGAGGAAGAATAACAGTGTTTACTATTTGATAAGATTTTTCAATTTTCTTTCACCTCTCTCTCTCTCTCTCTCTCTCTCTCTCTCTCTCTCTCTCTCTCTCTCTCTCTCCACACTTATTAAATATTCAATTCGTGTTTCACTTGTTGTGTGGAATCAGTGGTTAATTAATAATATTTAAGTTTAATAAATAGACTGCGAAACAAAGTGTTCGCCAAAATGATTGCCTAAAATATAAGGAGAGATCCGAAGCCGAGAAGTGGAAGCGAATAACTGGTGTTGACGTTTGACCCCAACTCTACTTCAGTGAGACAGGACTGGCATTAATTATAGACATAAATCATTTACGAGGGAACTACAGATAAGTGTAATAATTTAAAAAATTATTTTCTCTCTCAACTCCTATTCGGTGAATGAAAAAGAAAACCGAAAACAACTATAAAATTGATTTCAAAATTATCGACAAAAGATTTAATGACATTAAAGCAAAAAATATAAATTTTAAGCAATAACTGTAAAGAGCTCTTCGGTTATTAAGTTTTCGTATTTAACTAAGGAATGGGAGGACTGGGAGTCTCGTTTGAGAACCACATATAGAGATAATTAATAATTTTCTGTTCTCTTCAGAAAAATATTAATTCATTCACTTAAATGAAATAAATGATTAATACTTTAATTGACTGCTCGCAAGAAAATGAATCGCAACTCAAGTGAATGTTTCTCTCAGATGTTGGACACAAAACACATATCAAAAGACGATATAATAAGAGATGTATATAAAGCGTGACTTAATCTTTCTATTAAAACATTATATTATACACAACTGAAAACTTTAAAAAACGTTCTCAAACTTTATTACGAAGAGAGAGAGAGAGAGAGAGAGAGAGAGAGAGAGAGAGAGAGAGAGAGAGAG
>JAQGBD010000369.1:0-33253 GCA_034698165.1 Punctoribates punctum | reverse complement strand
ATGTAAACATTGAATGAAAACAAATTAAATAAAAGCAGTTTATTATAGGTTTGGTTATTAGTCAATAATATTCTGTTCGGAGTTTTCATTCAGTCGTGTATTGCTTTCGACACAACTGTTTGTCTACAAATCAATGTCAAAGAAATGATGATTAGATCAATATTTTTCGATATTTATATTCTCTTAGTTTTGTTGGCAAACAATTTATTCTGTTTTTAATCGCGTTTTCAGTTTATGTGAAGTTGTTTTCAAACCATTTGCTGACAAATGAATCCATTGATTCACATGAAATGCCGCAAACATTTTGATCTCAATTTCCAAAAATGTGATGATTTGTCGCAATTCTTAGACCAATAAATATTTATCACTTAATTCACAAAATAAGACAATTTGTTTAAATCTTAATAAATCTCAAATACATTTATTTATCACTAAAGAAGGCATTCCTTTGAAGAATAATCTCAAAATTCTTGAGAATCCAAACAAATTCTTATATTTATTTAAAATTCAATTACAGACATAAGTTAATGAATTTTTTCTAAAACTTTGAATTTTTGGGTCAGGTCTGGACGCCTCCTCATATGATTACACTTCGTGTCAAATTTATTTTAACCAAACAAAGGGCGACGTCTCCGGTCAGTCTTTAATCAAATCTGTCTTTTAATTCAATTTCTTAATAAATTCATCCAAAAGGATGTGGCGGAGGAGTTATGGCTGTTAACGGCAAAACTGGGCAACAAATGTGGGTCCGGTATAGTCCTCATGAATTGTTTGCCAGTAATTGCAATAATGATATCACTGGCGATGGAATCAAAGATTGTATTCTGGGCGGGAGAATGGCTGTGAGTCTTACTCTTTTACTCAAAGCCACAGTAATTAAACTTAATTCCAATATCAGGGTCTGTATGCCATCGATGGTTCAAATGGAGAAATCATTTGGTACGTCAGTACAAATAGTGGCGATCCTATTGTGGAGACTTCCAATTTCTACACTCCTTTATACATTCCTCGTGATGTCGACGGAGACGGAGTACCAGAGATTGTGGGCAAGTATTCCACTTATAAGAGATCATTCATTTGATCAATTAATTGATGGACAGTCATCCATGGAGGCGACCCATTAAGAAAACCAAATGAAAGGACCAGAATAGTGGGCAGAATCCTAATAATGTCCGCAAAAACAGGTGTGAAATATATTCCAAATTATTGATTAATTTAGTGAAATACAAATTTCAGGTAAAATCCTGTCCTGGAGTTTAGTACCGGACAACTCAGAGACCTATTATTCTCCTCAACTACTTATACATCCGGATAATACTTTATTGATATTATACGGAACCGGCGGTGAAACACATGCCGGCGCTCTCTATGCCATTGCTTTCGATGATCTCTTGAACGGGAAAATGGAGAAATCCCGACTTATTTACCGGGACCATTTCAAAGGAGTGATGGTTCCTCCCGTTCTCATTGACATCAACGACGACGATGTTCTCGATTTGATTATGTCTTTATTCAACTCAACTGTCATTGCCATCGATGGCCTCGAATTCAAAGAGATCTGGAGAACAGAATTTCCAAACAGTGAAACATATTCGACACCTGCCGTCGGATTCTTCAATAATGACAGTATACCTGATTTCGCAGTTATATATCAATATGGCCCTGGATTTCCTGTTTACTATAGCGCACAGGTATAACTGTTTAGACAATTGATGAGTGAGATAATCAGTTTTAAAATTTGATTCTGTGTTTGAAGTTCGCTGTTTTGGACGGAAAGAATGGCAAACATTTGTTGGAAAAGCCGATCGATATGCTGATCGGCACTCAGTCCTCTCCATTAACCGTTTCTACGACCGCTAAAAATGATTTATTTTTGTATTGGTACTCTTCCTGTCAATTGTATGAACACAACACTTCTTTATCGAAGAACGTCTCTCAAGAGTTCAAAATAGCGCCGGGTATTCATTACACCAATACATCCATAAAACAGATAAATAAATATATATTTGTTCCTAATTATAGGCACAACAATTCACGACAACTCGAGGGCTGACTTTTGTAAACTCCGATTCAATTCTACACTTTTCACTCAATTGCGAGCTTTAAGTCCAACCAATACTTCATTTCTTTACGATTCCAGAGATTATAATATTTCGAATCCAATTAATTATACAAAAATTGGTTTGCAATGGATTGAAGAAAATATGGCTCAGAATGACTTTTATGACAACAGACCTCAAGAGGTAGACACAGAACAACAGGTCTATCAGCCCTCATATCAAGAATATCAAAATAAACGAAGAGATCCCTATTCTGATGTACTTTTTGACCGCAATTATGACACCCGACCCGTCAATTACGATCGTGTTTTCAAAACTCGGCGCCGATTCAAACGACACGTCGGAGTACATGACGGGGAAGGCATTCAAAGGGTTATCTCAACAGGTATTTCATTAAAACCACTATAAATCTGTAAAACTCAATAATCAAATGGTCTAATATCAGGTACATTAGCCCCTCCTCTCAACAATGACTTGAAGACTATTGACATAATATTTGCCACATTTTGGTTCCCGCCCTCAAAGAATGTCAAATTATTGTCTCCGGAAGTCGAGGAATGTATTAACAAATATATGGATCCCCGAGAAGAAAGTCGTCTTCGACTGGAGGACAGTAGCACTTACTTCAATCGACTTCACTTCGATCACGACAGTTATGTTGAGGCCGTCAGAGAGATCTGCGCACAAAATAACGACAAACGAATGCAAACCTCTGTTGCAAATAATTTGGTCAAAGATATGGGAGAATTGACTTTATTCCGAAAAAATCTTAAATGTGTTTCCGATCAGAAAACTGGAAAAGTCGGAGCAATTAAGGAGTTTGGACAGCAGTTGTGGCCCTCTTATATGGGCGCCACCGCCGACTCTATTGTCAGACAAAGTGATGTCAGTTTCGATGTAAAACAATAACCGTTTGTTTAATAAAATTTGTTTTAATTTTCAAATTTCCCATATTTTTAATAATTAATATTCGAAAATCGATTGATTACCTTGCTAAATATCTCTTTATTCGGAAAAGATGTCTGAATTGACCAATTCTTAAGTTAATGTCTCTTTACAAACTTCTAGTCATAAAAATGTGATAAATTAAAATAGCTTTGGATTAAACTTAAAATTTTTGAAGTACTTATCAGCTTAAAGATGACATGACATGGATAACAAGGATAACACTCTTTACAAAATTTTATTTCTGATGATTTACTTTCTATGTGACCATGTAGATCTTAATCGGCATAAATTGATTGCTTGTTTTGTGACATTTTTTTTTATCAAAATACTAATTCAATATTTTATTTTAGTTCAATTTTCTGGTAATCAGTGAGATTAAAGTGCTAGGTCAACTCAATTATGAGCAAAACCAATGAATATTTCCTTAATTAACGGATCACTGAAGACATCAAATAAAATATTGATTTTTAAATCAAAAATCGATAAAACATTTGTAAAGATTTGGGATTCGAATCATTGAATGTGTTTTCCTTCGAAACACTTCTTTCGCCAGAAATGATCTGAAAAATTAGTTTCAATTCAAATCTGAATTTTGATAATTCCTTCAAACTTTTGACTCTTAACTAACTTGACATTTAATTATCAAAATCATTCAAAATTAAAATCTAATCGATTGAAATTCTGAAATATTATTTCGATTATTGATTGTCCGAAATATTCAATTAGTTTCAAGATATTCATCATTCGATGGATTTTGATTCAATCAAATCAATGATTGAATAATTTTTTCGAAAAATAGTTCATTAATTTTATCTATTAATTGAAAATAATTGGAAATCAATGGAACGATAAATTCAAAGCGGGATTAAATAAATTGTGGCGATTCTGATAAATGTTGTCAATAACTTATTGCCGATCCGTTTAATAGAAAAAATAGATTCAATTATAGGTTCGCTACAAATATAAAATTTGTTCCCTTAAGTGTCAGGGATGTGACCCATCCTTTTCACTCATCTAAATTTAAAGGTGAATTGTCAAACACAATCCTGCTAGCTCATTCTAGGAAACATAAGGTTCAATTTGATTCTTGTTTATTGGTATAATTCAAAGCATTGTGGTGACCAGGATCGAGATAATTGGATGTGCTGGTTAATTTAGAAAATGTATTGTTTTTGTGCATCTCTGAAAAAGTCAATGGAAGACGATTTTGTGTAAAGACATGTCATTTGTTACAAATAATACTTTCATTTGATCCGATACTTAGAGACAATGTTGGGCTCAGAATAGCAGAAGAGAGTTAATGGACGTAACGGTATATCGAAGTGTTGGATGTTTTGCTCCAAATGATGACTTTCCCCGAAATGAATGTTTGCTTTTGTATCGCTCCCGAGGGATAGTCCCACAGATATTACTATATTAGTGTTGGCTTTGGATGCGGACAGGGATGCGATCCGATGCAAAATCACACACTTTTATGGGATTAGTTTTAGACAAAACTAAATTACTTTAGATCTCATTCAACAGTTATCTTAAATTATATCATTTGCTTCCATCAAATTTATTAAACCTAATCATGTATAGTATCAACAAAATTGTTCAAGCAAGTTCTCCGCTGCCACACCTTTTCAATTAACTCTTCAACTTCTCATATATTTAAAACTCAGAATATTTATGTAATTCTCCAATAATTTACGAGTTTTAATAAGACAGTCAAAAATTAATTAAGAACCTAGATAAGTTTAAGTCCCTCTCAAAACAAATAAATTTCTGAAAACTCGATTTAATGGAAAAGTTATTCGAAAATCTAATTCAGTTTAATTCGTTTTAAACGAATCTTTTAGATCAGAATTTAATTGTATTGCCTGCAATTGCCTTGCTAATTGCTAATTGATTTTCAGCTTAAATTCAAAGGTTATCACTAAAACTATTCTAAGAAATCAATCAAAGACTATAAAAATATATTTAGTACTTTTGGCTTTATCTGATCTAGGTCTGTTAGTCTGAGTAGTCTAACACCAGGTTTAAAAATAAAAGATTAGAGATAAGCAACAAAAATGTATTCAATGTCTCTACAAAACACACTTCAAAATAAAATTCAAATTATTGACGAATTCCAATATTTTAAATATTTGAGAATTTCTTGGAAACAAATTTTGTAATATTAATAGATTAATGGAAATGAGGATCAATTGATTTGATTTTGAATATTCCTGTTTTATAAACGTCTTGTTATCTATAAAATCAGGAAAAAAAATTGATTTGATTTTTGAAGCGGAGTATTAACTGATATAAGTTTAGAGCAATATTTTATTGATTAAATCATTAAAGTGATGCCAGAATTCAAATTATCAAAATGGAGTCTCTCAAGAATTTCGGTAAAGTTAGCTAGTACACTGCTAGATGTGGAGTAATATATATTCTCCTTATTTAGATTATTATCAATAAATGAATTGCAAAATCAAAAACTATTCAAAAGGTTAAAACAAAAACTGATGAATATCTTAATGTATTCATAGGGTATAAATCAGAATAAGGCAGCAATAAACTTGCTCATTTCAATTGACTGGGGAAGAAAAATTAGTTTCATTATTAAAAATATGTAATATTAATAAAGAATAGGACGGAATAGGGACGGCTATTATTTGATGGCAAATATATGAGTAATAAATATTAAGATTTTAGTGGAAGTATGGCTGAAAAGGGCATAAATTTGGGATTGAATTGAAAGAAAATTTGCTAATTTGTATTCGAAGAGCGGACCCATAGCTCTGTCATTGTTATGATGGCGTTCATCACAAAAGATGATGATAATGATGATGGCCTGATCTGAGAGAATGGCAACACTTTAATCTTTATATATATGAAAAGGAAAGCCAAAGAGAGCTCAATAACTCAGAGTTATGGTCTTGATTTGTGACACTGGGCTCTCCTATCAAAACTCTACATAACTTATAGAGAAATACACAGAAATACAGTATAGATATTGAGTATACGATTATGTTATGTACAGTAAGGGTCGCGGAGCAGTGGTATCGATCGGGAGAGGCTTTACTGAGCGTCATTGTGAGTGACAACTTGACGGATGCCATCGTTTCAAATATTCTGCGCCAGGATTTACAGAAATGCCATTTTCGGTGTAGTTTATGAGAAAGACTTAACGCATCGCAATTCCAATAGCAGTGCTCTGCCAGAGCTCTGCCATTTGCTTCGATTCTTCAATGTCTTCAATGTCCTCAATGTCTTTAGATGTTATGTCGTTATACCTCTTTGTGATGAATAGAGTAACCATTAGAGCGAGCGTTCCGTCCCTTTATATGAGAGCCTATGAGAGCCTTCAAAGAGCTTAGTCGGCAAATAAAAATTTAAAACTTTGGTGACTCTAAAAAGACAATATAAATCATTTTGACTAAACCCCGACCGACCATAAACTCAGAGTGCAATAGAGAGAGCAGTGGGTTGAGGATGGGAGAGGAATGCCTACTAACACCGTGAGAGAGATGAGAGTTGAGAGCATTTGCATTATAAACTTTTTGACATTTTCGCAGAACTGCAAAATTGATACTTTGCTATATGTGAGCGCTGTGTCTGTGCTCTGCTGTCGGTAGTGGTGTGAGTGGAGCGGTGGTGGTGTGCATCACATCTCATCACTTTGATATGACATATTCAGATGCTGTTGCCGGGCAACGGTTGTGCAATAAGTTTTGACTATTTATTGCCTGACTGTTTTAATGAGCATAACAAATGGATATGATCAGTCTCAGCACGACCATCAATCCTGTGCCCAATACTTGACGTCTAAAATGCACGAATCAAGTCTTGTGCAGACACTTGATTTGTGGTTATTGCCATTGCATTACGATTATATTACTTGTGCCCATATATTGGCACTTTCACTACCAGTGCCATCGCATCTGAATTATGAACGTCTAACTAATAATATTAATAGCAAATAGTTATATAACTTATACCGAATAGAAATAATAATAATAATAATACTAATCATAATAATAGCGATCCCTTAAAAAGAGTCAAAAACTAAATAAAGTTAATAACAAATAGAAGTTTTATCGCAGAAACTGTTTTACATATATTTTATCCGATAATTACTGCCATAAACTCACAGAATATTCAGTTTATATGAAACGTTAATTTATGTCCAAATATACAAAACTTTCGACTCATTTAGAACTTTGTTTAAAGAAGTTTTTTAACACAAAACTTGATTTATAGGTTATATACATTTTATTTGTTTACTAAACAGGCGTTCAGTATATTTGTCAACAGATTCTGTGTTCCCCATCACAACATTATGAGGACAGCATATTATTTGCCATTTTTAATACTATTCCTTTCCATTAGAAACTTTTTGGTCTCAGTTTTATGGATGGGGTCAGCACTGAGTGCGCGAATCGTATTTATGAAAATGTTTTCTCTTCTAATATTGTGGACATAAAAGTCTATTTTTCACGTAATAAAGCGATCGTAAAACTTCCATAAAGTCTAAAGGAATGGACATCAGATCATAATCATTATTTATACCTTAAAATAATAAGTCGGTCGACACGAATAACTTCTGTTGTGTCAGCCCTACTCTACTCTACTCCTAACAAAACATGCATTGGAGAGGACTTTACAGAAAATAGTCTAATAATAAAAAAAAAATCCAAATCACAGAACATATCATATATTCGTAGAAAATATATGACTACTCTTTGTGGGTCTTCTTCTACTTCTCATTAATAGCGAGAAAAACAGAAAATCATTTTTAGTTTTAATATATGAGTACTTCAATATCAGATGTCAGGCGCGTACCTGACATCACCCATCATAGAGAGGTCTCTCCACTCATTCTTTTGGTCTTTTCGATGCACTTATTCTTTATTTCATTTTCAATCAATTTTTGTTTTTCTTTCAATTTAAGCAAAGCTTTTGAAAGATTTTTCCATATCATGTCATTACATAAATTCAATCGATTTTCCTTTTGAGATTTGATAACCAAGATAACACTAATTATCAATCATTTAACTTATTCCTGATATCAATACCTATTTGACTCGAGTAAAACAAGAATTTCAATTTTGCCCTGTTCCTATTTGTTCGCCTATTTATTTGTCATTTGTTTTTTGAATTTAAAACTTTTAATTGAATTAATTTGAATCTAAATTATTTTGATTTTAAAAATCAATTGAAGAAAATTATTGTAAATTAGGACAAACTTTATATTTATTAATGATTTTGAGAGCAATTACTTCTATATTGTGAACATTTCTGAGTAAAAATGATTTCATTTCTTTATCTGTTAATCGAAATTCAATGATAAAGTTTATGAACTATTTTGTGAACACAAATAACTATAATATTTAATTAATGTGAAAAAATTGTTTTAAACCTCTAACAGGAATGGATGTAAGGCTCGACTTATTTTTTCATTAAAATAATTGATATTTTCAGTAATTCATAGGTTTTCTAAAATTAGGAATTAATGATAAATGTGATCAATCATTGGATTCATTGCTTGGCTTTGGATTCAATTCACTTCTATATCTAGGGTTTCAATTCAAAAATTACCATAACATAAGATAAGTAATTCTTTATTTATCATTTAAATGGCAAAAAAATGATTCAATTCATCAAATGGTTAGTCAAATGATTAGTCATCTGTGATGTGAATAATATTTTGTTTTTTAAATCCAATAAAATCGATAGAATTTAAATTCAAATTCAGAAAACCCGAGAAAAAGATTACAGATTTGTCCGAACATTAAAAATGAATAAAGAATTTTAATTACTAATAATACTTAAGGCGAATACAAATAAGATTAATATTTGTTAAAAACAAGTTAATGATCCATAAATTCAAGAAAAATCATGTTTTCTTATTAGTTTTACCCGAATTAATTGAAATTTTGTTCTTTTCGTGAAGAGATCAAAGAAAAGCATGAATTCATTGTTAAAACAGTTTTGGTTTTGGCAAAAAATATTCATTCATTGATAAAAAGGCAATGTTTTGATGGCTTTGATAAATAATTATCAACTCTTTGAGGAATAATTTACACAAAATTGAAAACCAGGTGTAGTATAGAGTAGTGTAATATTAAAGGCATATAAGACAAGAAGAAAAATAATTTTTTATTTATGATCATCTCTGCCGTCATATACAAAGATCTGATATATTGAGAAGCATTTGATAAATGTTTGAATGTATTGTAAGTCATTGTGAGTCAGACTGAGTGGTCTCACACCTGGATTGGATGCAATCGATCATCTCGTCATTCACGGAGATTCGTCACGAAATGCCAAATTGTTTTACACATAAATTATTATTTGACTCCACATCTGCTGATCAACACATTAATAACTGCCAAACAATAATAGTTAGCTCTGATGCTAATGTTTTTGTCAGACTTTTCCCATTTGATGAAAATTATTGAAAATTTAATGAGAATGTCATACATTTGATGCTTAAACTAAACAATCGGTGAATTTTTTCTCGATATGTATGTCCTCATTGTTTGGATATCATTCCTATAAAATGTGATCAATTTTACCACTTTTATACTCAACGGCAAAAAACTCTTCTCTGGTGACTAACAATTGATTTGATCGCTGAAAAGCTGTCTTTAGTTGTATTTTTAGATAGAAATGAATGCAAAACCGCTTTCATTGTTGTTATGATTGATCACAAATCAATCACTTTCTTTATACACATATTCTTTTCAAACAAATTTTTAAAAACTTGTTTTTCCTCTGTTTGCGAGTACTTTGCATTAAATGACATTCAGATTATTTATTGATTCAATCAAATTATAAATGAATTCATAGAATCAAAGCACAAGATATTGAAGGAAATGAATTGGGTTTCACTCAAGTTTTGATAACAACACCAATGACTGACTTTTTATCATTTAAACAATCGTTTGGTTCAGATCTCTCTCCAAATCTAATCCGATTCCAGAGTGAGTTATAGAGAATTCGTTGATTGGTTCAAGATCATTAAAATCAGCAAAAGTCAAAATGTCTATTTGTTAGAATGGGAATCAATCAAATTGAAATATTATGTCTTTCCTGATCCGAGCAATTGATCGGGTTGCAACTTGCATCAGCCAGATAATAGTCGAGACCATTTTGAGAACTCCACTCAGACTATCATTTGTTAAAACAAAATACATATTCAGTTGTAATAAATTCAATGTTATATTAATGTTATTAATCAACGAATATTTCATTTGATTTGAACTCATATCAAGAGATAGCCTAAGAATTCGAGATTTTTGATCCAAACCTTATATCGACTCAAATCTCGAATATTTATATCTGAATCTGAAAACAAACTACAATTAAGACTTGTTTTAAGTATAATTGTCGTGAGTTTCAACAATTTTCAACTAAAGTTTGGCAATAAATTAAGTAAACTACCAGTGATTTCAATTAATTAGCATTTTATTTAAATCATTCAAAACAGTGTTCACATGAATTCGACTCTTTGACCTTAAATACAAGACTCAGATAAGAAGGAGAGCCCTCACTAACCATTCCTTTTAAAGAGTTCATTATTTGCACAAATGAAACAATATTTGTAACGAAGAAAAAAATCAATAATTTTAAAACTAATTCATTGATTTAAAGTAGATTTGAGTCGAAATGATTTTCACACGAAAGTAATGCCTGAAAAACGCTTTAAGCGACTAATAAATGATTGTTTGCTTTCATGAATTCCCCATAAATTGGATGCAAACAAATATTTTGATTTTTAAATTCATAATAACTGATTGAAATTGACTCAAATAAATAGGTGATCCATATCTCAATCGTTTAGATATTCAATTTAATGAACAATTTATTTTTGTTGGAAAAAACCTAATGACTTATTCCTTAAAATATTCACTTCAATGAATATATTTTTATGGATCTGTTATTTCAAATATTTGTTATTTGCTTTCGAAACAGAATTGAAGAAAAAGCTAAATGTCATTGAAATAACTGAAACGACTGAATAAACTTCTTTATCTCTTTTCACAAATTCAATTCTCCAGAAAAAATGATAAATTGTTTAAAGAGAAACATTTAATTTATTCGATAGTAATTTATTGAGTCAATAGTATTCAAGTTAATATCCGACTCAAAATTACATTTTAGGGATCCTTGCAAAACACCAAAAACACATCAATCAATTTTTGGTCTGTTCTCTAACACATCACTCCAAATGTCTTTCATTCAAAAAATGAACCTTGATCATATCAATTTGTGTGTGTGTGCGAGAGAGAGAGAGAGAGAGAGAGAGAGAGAGAGAGAGAGAGAGAGAGAGAGAGAGAGACTTATAATCAGGGTTACCTAATGAATCAAAGTCTTGAAATAAGGGTTTGATAAGTAAAATTAAATTTATGGTGTAGCCAGCAACTTTACATTGGTGATTCATAGAAATCATGTCTCAATTATACATATATTGAGTTTTACATTGATAAAATTACTTATACCTTCTCAATTTTAAGTACTACATATTTGAAATTTTCACTTTCAAACATTAGTAATAAACCTTACTCATTCAATTTGACATATTTAATGTTATTTTGGTGATTCTTTCGTGATTCTCTGGGCATCGCTGCTTATAATTAATGTTAATTCAGTTAATTTATATTAAAATCGATTGAATGATCATTTCTCACGTATTTCTATATTTTGCTTATATTCGAGTCAACAATAATTCGCTTAATTTAAATAAAGTAATAATAATTTATTTAATAATTCTCATTATGAGTGCAATAATGCTCTGAATCTCTCTTTGAAAGTTGTTTTGCGTTTTTGGCTCTAATATCACAAACAGAAAATGGAATGGAATTAGAAAAAGGGGGGAAATGGTTGGTATGGTTAATGTTAATGCTTTTGTGTCTGTCCTCTAAGAATCATTCGTCATTTGAGTCATTATTATTGTACTCCAAGTATTGGACGAATGCTATTCACCACTGAAATGCTGTAAACCGACTAAATAGACACCACTTCATCGGTAAACCCGTGACTCTGTCCGACCCAAACCTAAACCGAATGCCCATTTAATTCTGGAACAACCAAATCTGTAGTTCACTTATTTAATAAATATATTATCCAAGTTAAGTGAATTTACAAAAATATTTGCAAACAATTGAGAATTTGAATATCAATTGATCATCAATTGTATGCAATAAACAAAAAGTAATTCCAATGATATTCTTATTTAGTGAATGGAATGCAGTACTCAATGAGTTTAAGGGACACTAATTAATGAATTCAATGATTATCTTATAATTAGAATTTATGTTCTGATTGTGTAGTGTTGGGAATCCCGACCCGAAACCCACCGCTAATCGGGTCTGCGATCGCGAGATTGAGTTTTATGTGAAGCGTTCAAAGTTATCAATCAAAAGTGACAGACAAACCTGCATGCATGCTAGATGCATTCATTCAATGGGAAACGAAAAGCACAGACACCACACCATTGCCAGACCTAACCGATCCTCAACTAATTGAAAATCAGTTTTAGATTAGGGCTAATAATAGTCTTTTTTCGCATATATTTGAACAAAATTTACGAAATAAAACGAATTACAGCGACAAAGAAAAAAACGATAGTTTAGTTTTGTCTCTGATCTGTCAGATTGTGATGTGATTGTGATGTGATTGTGATGTGTGTCCGCTTTTCTCGTCTCAGACCAATGCATACAAACACTTTTCACGTTGTTTTTGAGCTCAGACTTATTCCGAGACTTATTTTGAGATTTGAAAAATATCCCAACAAATCAAAGGTTAGGAATCCTCAAAAAAGTGTATTTATGCGAATAAAACTCTCTTTGGACTACAGAATAGCGAAAATGTTTTTCAAATAACGATTAGAAAATACTATTAATTATCTATTTATTTGAAAAGAACTGCAATTGACTTAAATGGCGGATAATTTATTAACCAAATGATCAATGATTTGAATCAATTATTCAGAATTATTCTGAGTTTTAATGTGTTTTAAATACAAAAAGAAGTAAAAAAACATTTTTTAGTTATCAGACATTGGATATAAAATAACAGAATGTCTGATATAATGGTATAGTTTGCATGAACTCAATCTAATGATAGTTTGTCTGATACACAAATGGACGAAACACTGGGCGGACACACGACGTTCGTATCGTTCATATCATCATTTGTTCGCTAAACACAATTAATCATTGCGTTCCTCACAACGTCTCGACACAAACTCCTGACAGACGCGTTACAAACGATGAATCAGTCATTGGTTTCATCAAAAAAAGAGAAAACTTTGGATAATAGAGAATACGATAGACTCTGAAAAAAGTTTGATCGCCACTAATCACCAAAGAGTCGAGAGATGGCGTAATGCGGGCGTCAGTGCCCACCACTGAGTGCCTCAAACGCTTTCATATTCTCCTCAAATATTCTCAGAATTTTCGGCAATAATTCTAACCAAACGACTAATAAATTGTAATAAAAAACTTTTCACATCCGGTTATGTCAGTCGTTATATACTTTGTTATCAAATCATTTGTATTCACTTTTTTTACTTTTAGTTAATTATTCGGTAAATCATTTCTAAACAATAAGTTCCGGACCTTTTGGGATCTGCCTTTCTTTGCATACCTTTCCAGTGGTAGCAGAAAACTGCTAAAGGAAATGCCTCACTATTTAATTAATGCCTAGAAAGCAGTCAAACCAATCTTAAAAGTAGTTAACACAGTTGTACTAGATTATTCTATTTTTGGAGCTAACGAAGGTAGTGTTTCTAGGTGAAAATAACATCAATAAAATCTTCTTAACTGTTTGAGTGAGTTAGGCTGATTTACTAAATGCCAACTAATTATGCTATTTATTGACAGTAAAGAAGATTAGCATGGTGCTTTCTCATAACCGTTTGATTCTCACAAATGAAATCAATTTAAAATAATTTTGACCTCAATTTATGGCAATAATTATTTAATTCAATGATTCACTTATTTTTAATGACTAGTAATTTGAATTTGAATCGTGTTTTTTATTTTAAATTATAATTTTTCAAAAACATCGCATTTATTACTTACAATAACGATAATTATGTTTGAAAAATGCAATTATTGATCCATTATTATCCGGAACATCTGCATAGAATTAAATATTCCGATGAATTTTCTCTCAAAATGGAAGTCAAAATCAAAAATAGTTGAAAATATGTCAAAATAGAGATCGATATAAGAGTGGAAATCAAAGTGTTTTTAACGAAATTTTATATCATTTCAATTGAAAGCATAATTAATGGCCTAAAAAAGTAATTCTTTGTTTTGTATATTCCTTACAAATAATAATTTTATTGAATAAATAAGCGAAAGATTATTTGAAAAATAAGGAGTCTTTTATATCTGTAATGTTTGAGCCCAGAGTTGTTTGAAGAGAAGTGAAATCTGAAGAGAAGCTGTCATAGGGTTCACATTTGATTAATTGTCTTAAATTTTTGTTCACTATTGAGCTATAATTCATTGCCATTCCTGGCAAACATGTTTGTGATCTTTCTATTCCTTTCTATTCCTTTCTATTCTCTTCTCTTTTGTTTCAGAAAAACTTTTTTAAAACATTTTCTCGTTTGTAATCATTTTTCTGATCTTTTGTGTTACGAAAAATATAATAGTTTTGGACCACATATTTAGTTAAGCGATTCTCACTATTGGCAGAGTTATACGGGGGCTGTCATATTGTGATCGATGCCGTTCATATTGGATAGGGATGGGGTGGTCAGCCAAACAACGGCTAATGATGGCTACAATGATGAGCTTTGCGCGACAGAGACTGATGGTCTCACTATTGTGACCGACCAATCAGACACGCCCTCCGAGAGAGGGTCACTATGAGCCCCCGGTTCGGTCCAAATTTATATTTTAGTTTAACATTTTTTCGTTTTCAGGGACACGTCATAGAGATTGGTGTCCGTAAAGAAAGTTATACTCAGTTGAGAGCAGTTGTTGTGAGTGTCTGACTGACTGGTGTAGTGAGTGATGAGTTTTCTTTGTTTGAAAGGCACGTAAAAAGTTTGCGTCTATTACTGGCCGGACTCCACCTACTCATTACTGGAGAGTAATAAAAGTGATGCCGTGATGCCAATGATGTGAACCATATATCAAAATATTGCGCCTCTCTATGCACTCAACGCTCGGCCAACAAACAAATCATTTGCATATAAAGTACTGCAGAGTTCCTATGTTTGGACTCACTCTTAATAATAACAAAAAAGCTCTCTCTCTCTCTCTCTCTCGCTCTCTCTCTCTCTCTCTCTCTCTCTCTCTCTCCCCTGCATATGCAAAAAAGGTTCTAATTAATTATTACGTGTATTTATGCCATTTGTTATGATAACATCACTTTTTGAGTTCACTTCTGCCACAACTTCTACTAAAGGGAAATAGTTTTGGGAATGAATGGGGAGAACAGAAATGAGACGTGAATTGCAGTAGTATTGCGTTGGCATAGCATTTGTATAGCACTGGTGGAGCACTGGTAGAGCACTGGTACAGAATCGGTATTACAGTATTGCCAGCAATGGGAATGTTCGGTGATTTATTTGAGTACATTTACTTTGTGCTATGGAATGGACAGCCGTCAAACATCAATCAAAGTAATAGCGTTCAGGAAAGTGACACTTAATGCACCCGAGAGACAAATGAGTGTTAGGACTATTCCAATACTGCCAGCGCTCCAACACTTCTTGGAAAGACTGAATCACAAAAGAAAATAAAATCTAAACGAAAAATATTCAGTTATAGTAATAATAATAATAATAATCGCAATAATAATAATAAGCCATAACTACTAATAGCTGTTCGCTTCTTATTTTCTCAATATATTAATTTATGAACTCATATAAACTCATATCCAATCTATCGCTTCTTTTATTGAACCCATCGGTACAGTTTGGGTGAACAACTTGGACACCAGGGACACTTTACCATAGCTTACCATTCATACAACTTCACCATCGAATTGCAAGAGCAATGCAGAATATACCACTAGTTAGCTCACTATTGATGAAATATCTTTCTAAGGATGAGTTAAGAGTATAATAATATAAATTAGTTCGACTCAACTCTCCTCTCATTTCGATTTTCTTCTCGCGTTTGAAGACATCTCTGCCTCTCTCTCACTCACTCTCGTCATATCACACTTATTCTGTCCTAACCTTTCAGTCTCTCACAACTCCGCTATTGCTCTCCTATTTCAATATAATAGTTGTGTAAAAAATGACAATTTCTTAACAAATGAAACTTAGAAATAAGTAAAGAGAAAAATGAAACGAAATGATGAGAGAGAGAGAGAGAGAGAGAGAGAGAGAGAGAGAGAGAGAGAGAGAGAGAGAGAGAGAGAATCAAAAGTTGGGAATGACTGCAAATGACAAGTGCTGTGCTTAGAGTCTGACTAACTGTTTAGCGAAATGCGGATTGGATTCAACATAAGTGACACGATTGCTATGGGGCTCAAAGTATATCTTACTATTCAGTTGGCACTGAAATGTTGTCCAAAAATGTTTTGTTCATCCAAATAGAAAACCTTTTGATGGCATCTCTATGTCAGCGCCCGATTTCAGGATTCAGTGATAGCACACACTTGTGATCATTGCCTGTCTATTACCAATTCGTATAAAATGGCGAGAAATTGAAATTTTAATTAAATAAATTCGGATTCTGTGAAATGAGTTGCGATCAGAATATCAAATATATTGAAATAATAAAACAAAACGTATGGTTGGCGTAAATATGAGCGGACAGTCGTGTTATGACAGATCAGTGAATCACTCGAATCATGCAATTGTTGGCCAGGAGTCAAATAAATATATATTATCCGCCATTTGTAGCCAACAGTTATAATAAAATAAAATAATTTAGTGCCTCTTATTTACAGGTAATAACGCATAAACAGTGGCCAACCATTGCTCTACTCTTATACCAGTCCTTTCTTATTGTGACCATTCATTGCAAGTGTCCAAAGCACTAATGGAAGAGCACAGGCCATAGAAACGGTTATTTATTGTATTGAACTAACGGACTATAAGTAGAATAAAGTATATTATCTTAACTTAAAATATATTTGTTATGTGTTTATGTCTTAAATATATTCGTTTATGTTTTTGTTCATTAGGTTCTGATGTATAAAACTTTTGTTATTAATGTCTCTATGTTTTGACAATAGCTAATTAAATGCACAGCACTATTACTACTGATAGGATGACTCCAGCACTCACTCCAAATCTATGACAGTGTGTTGATGCTGTGCAAGAGTTAAAACTGAGAGCTCACACAGAATGAGTTGAGACTATGTGCACATCAAAAGCAGACGACCAAAAATGAAGATTAATTCTGAAGCATTCAAATACGGTTGACTCAACCGTACACTAACGGCAGTGACGGCAATGGCTCTAAACTTTCGACCGAATATTTCAACATTAAAATGACAACGAATGCAAAGATGACTTTGACAGCGAATCAACCGAAAGAGTTGAGTCGAGTTGAGTCGAGCCCTCTTTCCAACTGCTTTCCAGGCCTTCGACACTCACTGAAAGCTCAGATGAGATGAACGCTCACAAGAAATTAGACAAAGACTCGCTCAGCACACGATTCCATACTATGTATAATATATGGATTACTTTCAATTATTAACGCAATGATTATCTCAAACGAACATAATTTCACTTTTAATAAATACATTCACACAATATATTCGACAAATTATATTTTTGAGCCCTCCCTTCAAACTCAGCTTTATTTGACGCTTTTGTTTTTCTCAATGCGTCGGTCACTTTTATTTTTCTTGCAACGGGAAACTAACCTAGTACATTGTATATTCATTTGTGAGCCTTATTTATTTTAACCTTTGATTTATTTATCCATTAATATATTCATTCATTTATTAAATACGAAGGAATTCCACCAAAAAAAGGTTTATCGCATAGAATACTAAGCGAACAGAATATTTAAAAATTAAATTCATATTTGAAATCATATTTTGTTGAAAATCGGAGCAGTTTTATGAAAAAGTGGTAATAAATCAATAAATAAATCGTTTGCTTCAGAATTGTCAGTTTGACAGACATTGAGTGATCCAATGGGGTATTGATTGCAGATTTGATATAATCTTAGAGCTCATAGATTTTCAAAACGGAATTTGAAATATTTTTTCTCTGGAAAAGTCTGAATAAGAATAGAGTCTAATATTTATCTGATTTTTTGTTATAAATGTATTTATTGTGTTTGTAATGTAAGGAAAAAATATAGTGAAGAGGAGTCTTATTATAGAGATTTTGAAAATGTTTTGGTTTTGCAATTAATTGATTGATTATCTCTTTGCACGACATTTAAGCCGAGTTTGACTCCAAAATAAGTGAATAGAAAAAAGCATTTGATATATAACTTATGACTGAATTTAATTAATATAAAGTCAATTAATTGTTTGCAACACTTGAAGAAAATCACTTGAATTGAGCCGAGCATAATGTGAGCCGTGATATCAACTAATTATAAGAATAGATATCGTTTACAATTCCAAACAACAGAGAAGTCTTGGATTCCATGTTTTCCTGCAATCATTCATATCTCGAATACCAAATATTTTCCATTTTTAAAAAAATAATTTAAATTAATTATTTGAATGCAGTAATAAATCTATTAATTAATTTACTACAAAAGTAATTAATTTTAAGACTTGTGCTCTTATTGTCGAAGTTTTAGCTGTTTTTCTAACTTCTAGTAAAGTTCAATAATTTTTAGTCCCTTTGTTTGGAATATACAATTCTGTATAGAATGGGATATTAAATTGATCCTTGCTCAGTTCAGCTCAATAGATGTTACAAATAAAATATTTACAGCCAGTTAGAAAAATAAAAACTAATTTATGGTAGGTGGTGAATTGGTGATATTGATAGCAATAATTAGCATGAACATTCTCGATAAAAATAGAAACAAAAACTAAACTAGTTGCTATAATTGTCAATACAAATATTAGCATGCTTAGCAGAAATAAGATTACTTCACTCCTCAACAATCAAAATTTGATAGGTTTTGATAGTGTGTGTCCTCAATAAATCTAGCTAATTTAGATTTTTTTTACATAATCGTTTTTCTTTGTTCAAACACTCCCTTCCTCTCAGAGTTTGAGCCAAGAATTTGCCATTAAATGCATTCTTTAATCAATTTATTGAATTTATATTCACTAAAATTTCAAATAATTTGATAGAAATTAATAAATCAGTTTTAATAACTAATTTATTTGATTAATAATAGACTTAATGATTAATAATTCAGTTAATGTTTAACACATAGAAATACATTTATTAGAATTGATTGATGATTATTACCAAATAATTATAATTGACATCATATGTGCTAATAATCCATTCAATAGATTTATACAATTTTAATAATTCCTTTGATTAATAAAATACAGGAATCGACGCAATCTTTTACTTAATTCACTGTCAGCTTTGTTTTCAATAATTTAATAAAATGATCAATGAATTGATAGGTGAAACAGTCTCTTCCAATAAGGTTTCCTCAATTTTATTCTTAATTTAGAATGTGTCAATTAAGACCAAGTTCATCTTCAAATAACTTGTTTTTGTTCACTGAATAAATACTGGAAACATTATTCCGGAATTTAATCCTAGATAATTCATTGATTGATTTCAAGATAATATATGAAATTAATTTAAAAATGATAAGAATAAAGAATTTGTAAGTTGAGGGACACCAGAGCTCCAGAAGAGCGCCACAACAGCACCACAGAAGCAAACACTGGAAACTACAGTCAATTACCTTCCATTGACTTTAGATGTGAATTGAATTCATAAAAATAATTCGATAATCAATTTTCCAATGAATTCATATCGTGTTTGGTATCAATGGATTTAAGTTCAGTCAGGGATTGACACTAAATGTGAGCTTATATTGGATGCAGTGATGGAGTGATACCTGTTTTCGTTGAACACATTTTCGTTTAATTTATCGAAAAATTTAAAAATTGCTTTAAATTATTGAAATGAGTTCTCAAATATTAGTTTTGGAGAACAGCACAGAAGAGAGGCTTAAATTGAAGGGAAAATATAGTGAAATGACTTTAATCCCGATTTTATGTAGAGTTGAGTAAAACTGATTTATTGATACTTTTCATCGCATGAATGATGTGTCAGAAAATTCACAAATTAAATAATAGTAGGAATAGATTAAAGTCGTTTATCACTGAAATGGTCTTTCATTTGTGACTATCATATCTACACATTGAGTGACGTAAGACAAAAATGCTGAGCAAAAAACGGACAAAAATGAATTGCCATCGAGGAAGGCATGGATGGCATGGATAGCATGGATGCACTTCTATTTTGTCGTCTCTAATCTTATCGGTTCTGATATTTGCAGTTATTAATAATCAGAAGGCTGTGCCTCAGATACAACTCCGAGATAAGAGCTGAGCAACTCTTTTAGATAATTTCCCAAAACGATCGTTAAATTGTTTGAACCCAAACCTAATTCAAAGTGAATTAATTTCATTTTTTGCATATAAGCTGTCAATAAAATTCATGAAATATTAGCTCAACTCTACTCTATATTTATAGACGTTTTCTCGGTTTTCATATTTTTCTATGAATTCAATATATTATTCGTTTAAAAATACTTTTTGTTGGGTATCGAAGAGTAATAAATCTAATTCTTAACCACAATTGAGAATTGAATTGAGTATTGAATATCAATGAATACAAAAAAGAGATCAAAACACGAGTAACACAATAGCCAAGAATAGTAGAAATGCTAACTTAAGGCAACTTTGTGTCAAGGAAATTCTCTGTTAGTCCATAGTTTGGAACTTCTTCAACATTGCGACAAAACAACTCATATTTCCCACATTTTTTACCGGCAAATGTGGCAAAACTCGCTCTTAACTAACGTTTGGCTGTTTTTTGTTATGAGAACTCAAGTTTTAGCAGTAAATCATTGAACACAACAAATGTCAATACTATGCCATACCTTAAAAAAGAAATGTGTACTGACTCTAGTCTATGGCATAACAGTGCGCTTCAGGTCCATCATATCACACGGTTAGCAGTGAGACAGACCGTACTCTGAGTGCACACAACTGTGAACAGTGCTGTGTATGAAAAGTTTGAAGTTTGAGATATGAGTGCTCCATATAAATGGCATGTCTGTCACTCTTTCTTCTGGACAGATAAAATATGATTCTGAGCGGGACTGTCACACACTATGATGACTAATTTGAAATATGTCCCTTTATGGTCCTCATACCAGTTCTCCTCCCCGACCCGACCCCCTCTGCCCCCACCATAGCCCAAACGACTTTCGTATTTACGCAGAGCTTTACGTTTGTGTTTCCCCTTTCCATATATCAGTCCTACTCTGACATAAACGATGGCATTTCATCAATCACTCAGAGCTGTATTTCTGCTAATATTATGCTTACAATCTGCACATCTGCCACATCTTTGGCCTATTTTGATCTCAGCTCTGCCACAACTCAGTCACCGACGCCTCCACTGTTCTTATGATTCATAAGTTAGAAGATTAAGTCGAAAG
The DNA here is from genome assembly GCA_034698165.1 of Punctoribates punctum. Lineage (NCBI taxonomy): Eukaryota > Metazoa > Arthropoda > Arachnida > Sarcoptiformes > Punctoribatidae > Punctoribates > Punctoribates punctum. The sequence goes on along the minus strand of JAQGBD010000369.1, from coordinate 11,670 downwards.
CAAATTAACACTTTTGATGAAACTATTGTCAAAAACAACTCATTCCTTATGAACGAGATTTGGATAAAAATAATTAACTTTTGGCTCTAATTCTATGAATCGATTCGCCAAAAAAAAAATCGTTGAATCGTAAAGTTTTCCTCTCATTTGGCAATAATTTTTAGGTTAACAAAGAAATTAATTTACATAAGAGTTAGACTTAAAGCAAATATCAAACGAAAGTTAATGTTTGACACAAAACAAAATAAAATGAGACAAATGTCACGCATCATAGCTTTGGACGGAATAACTCACTTACTTTGAGCTGTCAATAAAATTGAGAGCCATCTGAAAATTCGTAGATAATGTCGCAAATTATGCGCTCAGACAAGACGTTCAGTCTCTCCATTCTCTCACTTACTGTTTGACAATCAAATATTGAATAACTTATCACAACTTAATTCTCTCTCTCTCTCTCTCTCTCTCTCTCTCTCGCTCTCTCTCTCTCTCCGCTCTCTCTCTCTCTCTCTCTCTCTCTCTCTCTCTCTCTCTCGCTCTCTCGCCTTCTCTTTACTGATATTCTGATTCTTTCAGTAAAATCACTCTTCAATCAAAGTCTGTCATTATTTTGACAATTGTTTAATACTTTCAATCAAAAGATAAAACTCTTGTCAATCAAATGGAATTAATGAACAAATTTTTATTTTCAGTAATAAATTATAATTCAATAGATATTTACAAATGAATAAAATTGAAAATAGAAATAATGATTGGCGTCTAATGAACATGGTCATCACATTGGAAGCACAAAAGACAACAATTGATTCCTCTTATTGTGACTTTTGGCTCAAATATGTTATCATTTTTTCTTCTTCAGTAAAACAATTATTTGAATTGAAATTACATTTAATATATGCGGAAAAATCAAGAGTTGTTTTAATTGAATACAACTTATAATAACTATTATTCTGTCTATCAATCAATCAATAGTTTTATTTTACAATTGAAAACATCGACAAAAGTTGTGTTTTTTATATTCAAATATTGCAATAATTATTTTTTTGGTCACAAAGAAAACTGCAATCAATTTCTGTTATAATAATAATAATAGTAATAATAGTATTAGTGATAATAATATTATTAATTTCAATATTTTTCTTTGTTTTTTAAAAATTAATGATATGGTTGTGAGCTCTCAATAATTAATTAGGGCTTTTAGACAGTTGTCTAACGCCTAGAATCAATTGAAAACAACAGTGCAGTCCAAACAAATTTGATTTTCCAATCATTTAACACATTTTTCAAATATCAATATCTTTTCAGTTATATAATCGGATTCTATTTATAATATATTTGCGATAATTAAGTAATAGTAATAATAAATTAGACATATTTACTGGACAACTGTTTGGCCAATTCTGTGTACTTCAAGAACTTGGAATGAGTGCTCTCGTTGGCCATAATACTGGTCTCACTATTGGAGGTTCCGGCGCCTCCACCGCTGCCATTGCCTTCTTGTTTTGCATTATCGCTATTATGATTATTACTATTACTGGTGTTGGGGGCCGTCGTGTTCCCCAAATCGAACGCTTTGTCGGCTTTCAGATGAGTTTTACTGAAGTGGTGCCGAAACGCACCCTTCGAGTTGAAGGAGGCGTCACAATAGGGACACTTAATTGAATGTTCATTTTTGTGGTGCTTCTCTTCGGACATTGGGCTCGAGTTGTGAGCCATGGAAGTGGTGGCCTCATTACAGGCCCAACTGAATGCCAACAGAGACGGCGAAACTCTAACGCTATTATTGTGGTTAATGTTCGCAGAATTTGTCTTATTTTTTCCGGAATCGGTTTTGTCCAGAAGTTTCTGTAATTGCATCAGAGGGTGAAATGTGTCCGATTCTGTCGAAGAGTTCCTTTTATTTTCACTTTTGTTTCGTGAGCTGACAGTAGACATGTTTTTACTGTTATGAGTGAATGTCTCAGACTTTTCTGGAGGGGAACTACTGTTCATTCGCTCTTTTTTGATGTCCAGATCTATTGGTGAGGCCGAAAGGCGCTCTCTTTTTGGACTCATATCTAGTTTGTCGTCTTCGCTGTCACTCGACTTATCATTATTTGTGATCTCGTTTTTGTTTACAACCAATGATTGTGGAGTCGATGGGTTAGAGTTTGCGGAATGGGAATGGCTTTCACTTTTGGGACTCGAATTCTTTGTTTTGCGTTCGGACTGGTCTTCGAGTTTATCTGAAATGAGTGATGATATCGGGAATGAAAGCTTTGGTGAAGATCTTTGAGCTGAACCGGTGTTTGTTTTCAAGGATATGCCGATATTATTGGTCAAACTGTTGCAACTGTTTGAGTCATCACAATCTGAAGAGTCGGCGCTACTGAAAGAGCCGTTGCTTTCTCTTAGTAGCTCCTGAGGCAGTGGACTACTTGATTGGTGTCCACTACTTCGACTGCTTGCGCGGCCGTCATAGAAGTCATTATTGGATTGACTACCGTTACGATTCCAGGCCATTGGCGGCATGTGCTGCCACGGAGGACACACTTCTTCGTCGATTCCGAGCCGTTGCAAAATGCCTGTCGACTGAGTTTTTCGAGTCTTTGGGTCAAAACTCTTTTCTATAAGTCTTTCGATAGCATTGAGAACGGATCCAAAACCAGAAGCATTTGTTTCGTTGGGGACAGCATTCGATTCATTGGGAGCCTCAGAGGACTCCTCTTTGTTTTCAGATCCGGAATGGGTTTTGCCATCACTTTCTATAGCTTCCAGCTTGACGTCTACCTGAGGGCTTACAGTTTGTCCACGACTGGGAGGCCCCGAACGTGAGCCACTAGAAGAGGGAGATCTGACTCTGTCCGGCGATTTGTCTGATTTGAAGGAACGCATCGCCAGTTTGACCTGTGCTTTGCATAATTTTATGTGAGATATAAAGCCTTTGGCCTCAATTTTCTCGTGACAATCATCACATCGAATGTGTTGACCACTGGGATCACCAGAAGCGGCACTGCTATCACTCATCTCTTCCTTTTCCTCCTTGGTCATTTCCCTTCGCTCCAATTCGAGCAGTTTTCTGACGGGTAATGACTTTTTTCTGCGTTCTCGGGTCTGGCGTCGCCTTCCATGTCCTCCTTCTGTGATACTTCTGAGGATGTGTTCCTTGTAATGAGCGTTCTTTACCATATGATATGACAATTCTTTGAGTGAACCGAACGCCTCGTCGCACACTTTGCAGGTGAGCACAGCATTGACCTGAGCCTGAGTTAGTTTATCTTCAGGTGTGCGCCACGAAATGATCTGCTCCTGACTTATGATATTTGTGTAATGTTGAGTGACTCTCATGTGAGTTGTCATGTCTGCCAACGTCTTGAATGACTGTCCGCACCACATGCCTATCGATGCAATTAATACAGTTTTGTAATTCATTGCATAAATTGATTGCATCCACACATAGAGTGGACCATAAACTAAGATTTAGATGACTTCGCACTCAAACACATATTGACTTTTCTCTCAAGAATTTCAATTTTCATTCCCCAGAACTTCTCCGAAACTTTTTCTTTGCATTTCTAACACTAAATCAAACGCTTTTCTCGAAATAAAATTTAAGGCAAAACTACTTAAACTCAGAATTTTTTGATGAGATTTAATGATATTTATGATCGCTTATCATTAAAACTGGAGAATTGGCGTTCATTTAATGCCAAGACTATAAATCGCATTTGATTTCATAAATTTCTAGTTAAACATTATTATAACTAATTATTAACTCAAATAATTTATATGACTTATATTCAAATGAAAAGAGCGAACTCCCAATCATTTTATTGGCGCATAAAAGCAGAGAAACTCTTCTCAAGCCTTCGGGTTATTATTCATAAAGTTTTAAATAACAGATTATTTATTTTGCTTTTAATCATATTTATTATTATTTGTCATATTATAATCAATCTTAAGATTGTTCGGAAACATTTTCTCAAATGGCAGCTCAGCAGAGAAAACAGTGTAAAACTTGGTCTCAATTTTTCAAATCTTCACTTAATGTTAAACGTATTGAACAATTAAAATGCTTAAAACGCTATCAAACTTTAATTAATGTGTTCAGCGTTTGACATAAAAAGATGGGTTTCGATAAATAATTTTTGTTTCAAAGATGAAAACCTCCACTTATGGCAGATTATAATTTATATATTCACGAATTCAATAGTTATCACGTTTTCATATAACTAATGTTCACCCAATTTCCAAATTATTTTTGCCTCATCTCAATCAAAGATCCCAAACAAACTGCAGTTTCGGAATCGATTCTGACTCCAAATAAATGAAATCCTATCGCAAAGTATTGCACGAAATGCAAGTCTCAACAAAATTAATTAAAACCAATGCATATATTACTGGATATAAATTCAAATTATTTATAGATTCTTAGAAAACATTTAAACGGAACTTACATTTGAGTATCTGACGGGTCTGTTCTGCGCCTCTTCCCAACCATACATCCTGTCCCCTAACCAGCTTTCTTGGGAGTCCGACATTATTCTTGGCTAAAACTGACGAACTAATCGGTTCCTTTGGTATGGAAGTGGATGCCTGATGTGAAGACTGTTGTGTTTGACCACCACTGGGACTGACACTTGTGGTATGGGTGGCAGTGGTGGTGGCATGTTGCATACCAGCCATCCCACAACGCGGAGACTTCTTCATGTGATCAGTCATTTCGGCTAAACTTCTGAACGACTGTTTACACCAAACGCAAGTGAAGACATCGCGCGTCTGTTCACTACTTCGGTTAATCCATTGGGTTTGCCACGGATTTTGACGACCGCTATGACTACCTGAAGAGACTCGACCGGGAGATGTCGATGAAGAGGGCGAAGAAGTCGGCGAACATAACTTAGAAGACATGACATTATTTTTGATCTTTCCGTTCCAAACATTTGCCATTTCGTTATGAATTGGAGCGGATGATTGTTTGGGTGGTGTCAGCACTCGTGGAACAGAATAGTTCCAGGGACTCGAAGAGTCAAAACGTGGAATTTTCGCCAATACCGGCGACTTAGAAGACTGACCGGACGGCCGCTTTCCGACGGTCAGGTCAAGCGGAGAGTCATTCCTAGCGCGCGGCTCCTCTTTTTGGTTATCTTTGGACAGAGATTGCGGTCCATTGAGTATCGGTTTGGGGGTAGACCTGGCATTAGCCTTAATACTGAAGTCCAGTGGAGCCAACGCGTCGTCGGTTTCCATTTGGACAGTCTGTTTGGGAGTGGGTTTGTCTTTTGAATTGATATCACTTTCACTGCGTGCGGACTGTGAGCTCAGGTAAGTCTGTGGTAAATCATCGGAGTTGTGTTTTGCGTTAATGAGCGGTGAAGTGAGAGCACTGTCACTAGAAGTCAAGCTCTGGTGTCTAATAAGAGCTTCGCATTTAATTTTTTGCGCATCTCTATTGTCATCGCACTTATTATTACTTTTATTACTTTTATTATTATTATTATTATTACTTTTATTTTTATTATCATTACATTTATTCGATTCTTTCTTTGTATGAACAGTGGGTCCGACACTATTGTCCTCTGCATCAGAAGCACTTTGTTGTGGTTGAGAAGCATCACATTCATCGTTGATTGGAGTGGTATTGGTTTCAGTGGTCTCATCTTCGCACACATCTTTGGACTGAGAGCCAGCACTACCACCCTCTGCACCGTCTGTTCCTTCAGCTCCGTCTTCCCCTAGAGATTGTTAAGAATAAAGATTTAGTTGAGGGCAGAGAGGAGTCTAACATATTTAGCATATAATTATCATTAAAAAAGTGATTTATTAAATATATTGCATTCGTTATAATGCACTCAATTGTGAATAGAGTTAAGAGAATAGAGAGAATAGAGACTCGTTTTTGACTCGTTTTGTGATTAGCTCTGAGGCATAGATATATTGAATATGAAATAATGCTGTTTATGGTTTACCAGTTTCACAACTCTGGCTATAACTCTATTATACAACTTGTAGGTGGTTTCCAATAAGTGTTCGCCACTACAGCACCGACAGCTTCACAACTGACTCTAATCCAAACTCTGCACAATTGGTATCCAAAAGCTTATTGTTGGAGAAGTGCCGGCTTTTAATGCAACGATTTATATACAAATTCATAATTGGGTTCATTGCCTTCGTTTGGTCTGAAATGCTTGAAACTAATCATAACTCATCCAAACATCTCTTGTTTCTAGACTTTCAGCGTTTGTTTGCTTCACTCTATCTCTGGTATCAAATTATAGTTCAATAGAAGAGAATTATAACAAAACTGATATTTATTGTGAAGATTATGACTGGAATTTTAAAATCAAGTAAATAAAGTATCGTTTGCACCGATAGTCTGGGGCTTCGGTTTCAATAGTCTCGGAGCTCACAATTTATGGAAGGGATCGGATCAGATGTAATTCTCATCAAATCATGCCTGAAGTGTCAACATTTTATTAGTTAACCATTGGAGGGGATCCAACCAAAGCAGACACCGGAGCTAACACTGAGCTAACTCTGCCAACAGTCGAACCAAAACTATTTTTGCCGCAAAAACTTTTGTAAACTATATAATCAGCAAATTTCTCAAAACTGTTCAATACTTTTACTCAATACTAGTGATCAATACTGCCTTCAAACTGGTGTTCAATAGATTTGCTTGAATTCAAAGCTCTTATTCACCGACTCTTTGGTTAGGATTTGAAACATTTAGAGGACTAAAGCCATACATCAGAAGCTATACATCACATCACATAAGTAAAAGTCAAAAAATGTATAAATTCTCTAATAATTCATTTGAAAAAAGTATAGCTTTTCGAAGACAAGTCGTTATTCAGGTGTTGTTCGTCAGTAAGCCTTCTTTGCCTGTTATTTATGTCTGTCTCAGACTTATTCTGGAAAAATAACTTTCATTGAGCCTTTTGAGCCGTTTTGCGCCTCAATAATCAATCAATCATTTGTTTCGGATCATTTAAGGTGGGGAAGGGGTGCCAATGAGACCGAGATTTATATACACAGTTAACTTGTTCTGAGTCGTGAAGACCTAACCAAAGAGAAATCTCAAAATATTGACAATAGTGTTGGGAGTTATCAAATCAACTCTAAACAGTGTTAGTATCTAAAGAGAACCGGATATATGGCTAGTTTTGATGGCATTTGTTTACAGCACTGGTTCTATGCGTTTCAAAACTGACATAAATCATCGGAAACCTCGTCAGCATTTTTCATACATTTGCCTCAACTAATATTTGAGGTCACAATTGGGTGGCGGACCTCACTTATAATGGCATCAAAGGCCTTGAAATCGCTATTAAGCAGAGGATTCCATCAAATATATTAGTTTACTATAGTTTCAGAGAAAAGGTGGGAATTAGGAGAGGGGAGAGGGGGAGAGAAGAAGAGGAGAGAGAGAAAGAGAGAGAGAGAGAGAGAGAGAGAGAGAGAGAGAGAGAGAGAGAGATTGTTGTATACTCTCTGCGATAAAGACTATTATGAATTACAATTTGGCGTAAGTTTTGATTCAGTCCATCAGAAGCTATAAAATAGGATCGAGAATAGCATCAAATAAGGAGCGCCTTCAATATAAATGAGTGTTTTTCATGTATTTTATCAGTTTTTATGAATTTGATTATTATATTATTTTAATTTGATTTTAAGCATAAATATTTCATTTGCCAACTAATGACTTATAACTAATACAACAATTATTTGAAAGATAAAAAATTATGCATAACTGCAAATATGCGCACGAATTGCGAACAAAGACTAATTTAGCCGAGGGTCAAGTGGACACGCCTGCCGGAAGACCCGCACTCCAGTGGAAATAATTAAAAATGCTGGCCGTGATTGGTTCGTCCCCGTCGCTTGATTATGATTCGGTGGGTGGGCGGCCAACACTAACTAACTATTGTAATTTGCAGACCCAACTCAATAGCACAGCACAGGTATGCTCTTTGAAAACTAAAACGTTTGACTAATAGATAGAATAAGAGCTTCAAGTCTAAGAAATGTTCATAAATCACAACTTCTGCGGAACGGGTCGAAGAACCGAAAAATCATTTGCTTTAAAACTAATTTACGCAATATTTTAGTTAATCTTAATATAAATTTATATATTTATATGTTTTATATAACATGAAAGTGACACCCCTTCAAGGCTCGATCACTGATCAAATGCCAGTTGCCAGGAGTCTAGCACTGGGATCCCATCCATGTCTAAAGTTTGCGTGATTTCAGTGAATACCAGTGAATGCAAAACTGCAAAATTTGCAATACTTTGCAATATATTCCCATTAAATACATTTATCATTATATGAATGAATTGTAGTCTTCTTTCTATTATAACAATAGACTATAGCTTATAGTTCACAGACTTTATGCAAATCGCTTTCAAAACACAATACAAACGCAGAAACCAATGGAACGGAGGAAACAGAAAAACACAAAACAATTGTTTTATTTGTGTTTTGTATCACTTCTCACAAATAAAATTATTATCACTTTTAATGGACTCACAATTCACTTGAAATCAATTTAATTCTATTAAAATGTATTTATTAGTTGTTTTATCTTAAAATTAAATTTGTTTCAAAATGTAATTTCAATAATTAGCCAAGACAATTAGAAGAGTAATGGTCCAATGTTGCTAGATACAGCAGACTTGTTCGACAAATAAACAATAAGAAATTAACGAGTTTGCTAAAATATGTGTGATCAATGATGATCATGCACATTTAAGCTAATTATCCAATTCTAAGTTGTCGTTGAAATCAATTAGTTTGTTAAGAATATCGAATGGATTGTTGGGTTACTCGGCCCCACCCCATACCCCATACCCCATACCGATCATCAGTTTCTCAAATTGTTTGCATTGACTAAAATTGTGAAAACCGGTCGACTCTGTGAGGAGAAGCTTCTGATGCTATTCATGCCATTTATGCCTGAAAACGGGGACTAAGAAAGTAAGAGCCGTCCGACCCCCTCCTGAACAGCCATCCGTTGGAACAGCCGTTAACTCTACCGAAGACGACGCTATCGATAAGCCTTCTGATGATAAGAACGACAAAAGCGATGCTTTCCCTCCAACCGATCCTAAGCTCTGAAGAGATTAACTAAAACTCATGACTAAAATATTAATCTGTTTTTCATTCAAATGTATTTACTTTTAATCTGTTTTTGAATTCAAATAATTATAAATCAGTTAACGTTTGGCAGTCTTTGAGATCAGTTCTCAGTCTTAACTCCATTTTCATTGCTTTTAAAACGACTTCTATTTGTATTTTAATGATAATTAATAAATAGTTTTCTGATAATTAGAGTGAATTTGTGCCGACTATTGACCGCTAAGACAGACTTTAGCGGCAAAACTGATAATTAAGGCAATTATCAGCGAAACGACGGCCACAAAGACAGACATTTGTGGTTAAACTGATAATTAAGGCAATTATCAGAGGAATAGTGGACTCAACCCTCGGGTAAGTGCTGCAGAAGCTGTTCCACTGTTCCAGGTGGTGGAGGTTCTCGGGTATCAAAATTGCCAACATTTTGAAGCCCCAACTCTCACACAAATCGAGCGATGCATCGAACACCCCCTACCAACGGATCAACGACACGGAGCCGTACTCGAGGAGGCGGTGGCGGTAGTGCCAGCGCCGGCCAGCAGTATAACGACCTGAGGGGACGAACCCTCAGCGCCACCCGAAACCGAGATAGAGCTCGGAGTGAAAGCCAGTCCAGAGGCACCAGAGGCACTGACGCCAACAGAGGTGCTGGAACTCGTGGACGAGGAGGACGTGGAGGAAGAGGTGGGCAGAACGGAACCCCTCGACCATCACCGCCGCCGTCCAACAGAAGACAAGCCGACGAAGAAGAAGAGGAAGAAAATGAAGAAGAAGAAGAGTTCGTTGAGGAAGACTCGACCGACGAAGAAGCGGAGAGCGCCGAATATCAGCGCCTAATGGCAAAGGCTGAGCGCAAAGTCGAGCGTCGGAAAGCACGACTGGCCAGACAGGCAGCTCTCGCTACTCTCACGCGGGAAGCCACCCGACTCAGAGCACAGGCAGAAGCCATGGCTCAAAATCCAGATTTAGCGGCGGAATATTCAGGCCCTCCAGTAGTTAACGGTAACAGCCAAAGGAGTGCAGACACCAACCTCTCCACCACTAGAAGTGCAGACCTGAACGGTATGGTCTCGTCTGGCAACAGAGGTACCGAACAGAGTGGGCCTCAAATGCCGAACCCTCAGAGCACAGATGGCCTCACGATTACGGGTAACCATATTGACAGACTGGAGGAGACCCTCTCATCACTAAAAGAGGCGGTCAGTGGCGAGACTTCCAGACCTTTACGATCAGCTCATCGACCCCCAGAGTTCCATGGGCAAAATTCCAAAGCTGAAGATTTCCTGGATGATTTCAACCGAGTAGCCCGAGCAAATCGCTGGAACCCAATCGACAAGGTGAGAGAAGTGAGTCAGGCCGTCAAAAGTCACGCGCGCATATGGTTCGACTCCATCGAGGGATCAGATCTTCAGTGGCACGAATTTGAGCGAGAGTTCAAAAGGAACTACTTCCCGGTCAATTCAGCCGTCGATTCTCTCCACAAACTTATGAACGCGAAGCAGTCCATCGATGAGAACGCCTCTCAGTTCTATTGGCGTCTCAAAAGGTTGGCCTCGAGAGCCGGCACCGGAATGTTACCGTCGACACTGGTCAAGGTTTTGATGTGCGGTCTGCGGGAACAAGCTTACCGCGATGCAATTAGTCTGGCAGGCAGCAATGAAGACATTATTTTGGCGACCATCAAGAATTTGGACTCCGCCCGTGAACTCACCGACGGACTTGGAGGACAACCAACCGCCCCAAATGGAAGAGCTAACCAAGGTTTGTCAACTGCCCCCAATAGATCTGACCCGAACCGTCGGGAAGGGCGCGAGGCCAATCGGTTCCAAAGTGACCGAAACCAAAACTCCTCGAATTTCATTCCCCGTCAACAATACCCGTCTGCCCGCACTGCTCGCAACCCCCGCTTCCCGCTCATGTGCTTTAACTGTGATCAAAGTGGCCACTCGTGGCGGAACTGTCACCTAATCGTCGACGAAGGACGAGTCAAGTCAAAAATGGACGCTTTGGCCCAAACGAGACAACAGGCGAGTCAAGGAGGAGCCCAAAGACCACCAAATGCGGGACCAAACGGAGTCTCAGGAAGTGGACATTTCCAACCGCGACCTAATCCGCCGCCGCCCGCCGCTCGAACTGCTGATATGACGGTCGCCCACAATTTGGCAAATAGTCAGCTATCGATACCGCCGACTGCCCAGAGAGGAAACCTTCAGACCAGAGCTCTGATCCAAGAGAGTGATGTGCCGACCGGTTCAATAACGGTGGAAACCAAGAGTGGGGCCGAAAAAGAGTTAAATCCGGTAAGAATTAACGGATGGACTGCGAGTCCGGACGGTTATTACCCGAATCAGGACTGGAAGGAAGTGCACATAAAGATGGCACCGCCCACACTTCAAGTGGCAGTCGGAGGACACGTCGTCGTCGGAATGATTGACACCGGAGCCGCTATTTCGTCGATCAGACGAGAACTGGCCGTGCTTCTCCCCAATGAACACATTCCGTGGCCTTTCGGACGGTGTGTCAACTATGACGGCTCCAAACACAAGCCCTCATA
>JAQGBD010000368.1:0-33327 GCA_034698165.1 Punctoribates punctum | reverse complement strand
AATTCACCCAAACTCTCTCTCTCTCTCTCTCTCTCTCTCTCTCTCTCCCCTCTCTTCCTCCCCTCCCTGTTATAGATAAGCCTAACATTTAGTTTATATTTAAGTTTCCAACAATTCTTAGAATTTTATCGAGAATAAAGAAAATGATCAGTAAAAAAGGAACAAGAGCAGACTGTCCTTCACATAATAGGAAACATATGATAACCCAATTCCATTGAGAATAAGAAAAAATTCAAATTACACTAAAAAATTATTAACTCTTATATTGAAAACAACAAAAAGAGGAATAAATAATCGATAGATAAAAATATTTAATTGATGTGATTTTTTCGCTGATCAGGGATTCAATGATAAATCCGTTGTAGTGATTGGGGTTTAGAGAAGGGGAGAGCACTTCCCCCACACTCCCCACACTTTGGAATAATTCTAAGTTAATTATTTGATGGCTTAAATTGGATTAAATCGATGCCAACAGTTTTGAAGACATCTTTCAGTGGGGCTTAAGATCTGAAAGTGAAGCCAAAAATGATTTTATTGTTTAAAATATTTGTAATCTCTTTGTTTTTCGAAATAATAATTGGTTTGAAAGTGAAAACTCCGTCGATATTCGGTCGGAGAGTGAGTCAAATGGATAATGATTTGCGCGGAGCTCTTCAACAAAGCGATATTATCCCCGATGTTATCGATAGCTTCCCTCTCACTAAAATTCAGGTATAATTATTGATAGAACTAACAATCTGAAAATTATTAAATACCAGGGGCATGCTCACAGACCCTGGGGGTTGGATCACATGTTAAGCATTCTAAGTCTGGGGGGGGGGGCTGGAATGTTCAATTTTTCGATCTAGGGTGAAGTCTAGGGTGATCTAATGAGTTATCCCTCTTTCACATCTATGTTAAAAAAAACTTTACTTCAGTTGATATTCGACGTAATTATTCGTATTGAAAATATCATGATAAATTAGTAGTCATTTGTAAATTCAGCTGAAAAACTATTTTTTAAAACTTGAACATTCTTTTAAAATACTGGATTCGATATTATATATGTTTTTCAACTAATTTATAGATTCCATGTTAACCTTGCTAAATTAAAATATGAATTAAATTAATTGATTACAAAACTTGAAACTAAAGGTTCGCTACCGAAGTGGTGTTGACGTGAAATTAGGTAATGAACTGAACCCTATGGCTGTCAGAGAAGAGCCATCAGTTGAGTGGCCGACACAAGTGACAGACTACTACACTCTGATAATGTTGGACCCTGATGCTCCCACTCGTCGTAAACCTTCCAAACGCGAAATCAAACATTGGTTAGTTATCAATATACCCGGCAATGACATAACAAAGGGGCAAACACTGGCCATTTATAGAGGACCCACTCCTTTAAAAGGATCAGGGCTTCATAGATACGTATTTTTGATTTATAAGCAAGAAGGATTAATCACCCATTCAGAAAATGTGGTGAATAGTACAACACGTGAGGGAAGAATGAACTTTAATGCTCGGGTATTCGCCAAAAGATATAATCTTGGTGAACCCATTTCCGCTAACTTTTTTGTCGCTCAATATGACGAATACGTTGGCCTCTTGAGAGCAAAGAATCGGATTCTTAAAACACAGCCACAAATTAGAGCCGATTCACGGATCAGCACTAAAAGAGCACAACTATTGGATTGGGCGCCGAGAAAACCAAAGGCACCGAAATTCCCGCAAATGATTTGCATTAGTTATGAAAAATATGAAGAATTCCAGAAATTCAGTGAAACAAACAAAACATCCAATGATTTAGAGAACACTTCAATCGATTGAAACTTCTCTCCACTGTTTGTCACTCAAAAGTTTAAGAATTAACCAAGGCACTCAATTTATAGATGCACTGAAATAAGTGGAAATACTTATAATAATGATATGTGTATATAATTATGGCAATTATGGCACTACAGGTCTCTCTCGAGGAAAAGTCCACAAAATAAGTTCATTCAGTTATTATTAATAATAACTTATTAAATATAATATCGAAACAATTTTTTCTTCTTTTTTGTAAAATAGTTTTCAAATTTCAATAAATCTGTTGAAAAGCATTAATTAATTATTATTTTTCATCGTTTTATTTGATTTAAGAAATCTCTTAATTAAGGAAATAAATGCAAAATTTGTTTTTGTTTTTCAAATTCAAATTATCCGAAACATTTGCAACAGATTATCGTCTGACAAATAAATAGATCAAATGTAAGTATAAAATATATGTCAGAGTCGTTTAATATAATTTTGTCATGATCATTTGATGAAAAATTGCTTAATCTAGTCAATTATTTTACATCAATTGAGCTAATATATAGAATGTGAGCAAGGCAATCTCACTTTAAACAGATAATAATATTAAGGAAAACTTGAAATATATTTTCAAATGTGATTATTATTATTATTGTTTTGTGTCTTTCCGTACATAAAATCGATATCTTTTTGATAGAAGTTCTGAATATTTTTTCGCTTTAGTTTGAGGGCTGCGGTTATCAGACCGTTGTTTGGGGTCCAGTCTTCAGTACATAACTTGATTTTGGTCGGTATTTCCATTCTGTGAAGACCTGATTCTAATCCAAATCTAGAAAACTCTTTGAGTACTTCCGCCACAACTTTTTCGTTATTATAATAGTCTTTAGATTTGTTATCATTTGATATAATTTCCAAATCTTCGGCTAATTTTTGTAATGTTTTTGCATTTGGAACGACTAATGCCACCAAAAATGTGTGAAATGAGTCGCCGTAGACACAGATGTTATCCACCTTTGAATAAAAATACAATTAATTATCAATAAGTTATTGGCAATAATCTAGCAAAGGAGCAGTATTTATTCATTATAATATTGATTAGCCATTTGCCAAAGGGGGGGCATTAGGAGGCAAAGTAGTAGCTTTTGTTGGACAAAAACCCAGAGGAATATAGGGGGGGGGGGTTATGGGAAACATTACTCGATTGGAAAAGGTGTGGGGTTTAGAAAAAGGGTTTTTTTTTAATAAAGGCCAATGATTAACCCTGCTCCTTTAAGCTCAATTTATTTGATGGGTTTAATTAAAATAGAAAAAGTTGACTCACATATCGACAGTTTTTGAGCTCTGCCTCCACCTAAACAGTTGATAAAAGAATAGGAAATGAATAAAAATTAATTTTAAAGTATTTTGATTAAGAGGTTAATAGATTACCTTGCCAAGCGAAATGTATTCACCAAACTGCAATTTGACAAGGTCCTTCTTTCTGTCAATGATTCTGAACATTCCCTTTTCATCGACTTCTCCGATATCGCCCATAAAGAACCACCGAATTCCGTCCTTCTCTTCAAAATTTTCTTCAGTTTGTTGATCTAATTTGTAATACCCCTTAGCGATGAAGGGTCCGCCCACTATCAGTTCACCCCTCGGGTACGGCTTGTCTGTCACTCTATAGCCACCCTCCTCCCAGTCAACTAGCTTAATTTTGACGCCATGAAGAGGGGCTCCTATTCTACCATAAGTCAAATCATCCAAATCCATAATAGTTGTGGCGGCACAGGTCTCAGTTGATCCAAAACCCTGTAAATTGAGAGACTGTTTATCCATAGATTTAATGGAAAACAAGAATACCTGAAGAAGTTTGATATTGAGAGCTGATTGCATCACTTTTTGAGTGTCAGGGCTGAGGGGTGCGCCCCCCACTAACATGAACCTAAGCTCTCCGCCCACTTGTTTTCTAATACTCTGACAAAACATTTTGTTGACAATAGGTGTGCGATAACCCCTTCGATCCCAATAAGACTTATAATTAATGGCAAAATCAAACAATTGCTTAGCGAAGGGCCCCTTCTTTTCAACCACACCGAAGATAGTCTTTCTTATTCTGTCCAAAATAAGAGGTACGGCAGGCATTACAGTCGGTTTGAGTAGAGAAATGTCTCCTTTGTCTCCACGTCTGATAGCAGTTCCACTGTCGACAATGGTGAAGGTCGTGCCATAACCCATACGAACACCGGCAGCAAACATGAAGGTCTCTGCCACAAACTCAAGAGAGTGGGCTAAGGGAAGGTATGCCAGATATCTGTGAATGTGAGCCTCACTCAGTATTTTGTCGTCAATTATAGTGAGGATTGAAGTGACGGCAGACATGAAGTTCTTGTGGCTTAACATAACTCCTTTAGGGTTTCCAGTCGAACCTAAAGGACAGGAAATCAATATTCTGAGCGAAGGCAAAGCAAATATACCTGAAGTATATAAGATAACAGCAGTGTCGTTTTCATCAGGTTCGATTCCGGACAGAGTTTCCGGGGCTGCCTTTCCGTCGCTTATCAATTGCTGGAAAGGTATTAATTTGATGTCTTCGCTGAAATTGTTCGAAGTCAAGGGTTTAATGGCCTCCACATAAATAACTGTATTGACTTTCGGTGTTTTGCCCTTTAGTTTAGACAATTTGGGCAAAAGATCCTGAGTTGTGATGATATGCGTCACTTCCGTCTCATTGATTCCATGAACTATTCCTTCCTCTCCCAAAGAAGCGTAAAGAGTGGCGATTGTGGCACCGATTCGGACGATTGCCTGAGCGCTGAGAAACCATTCTGTTTGGAAAGAGAGTATTGACTCTGATTTTGTACTAGGGCATTTAAACCTACCTAAACGGGTTTCGGCAAAAATAAGTACATTGTCTTTGGGTTTAACGCCATTAACCAGAAGTCCTTTAGAGATATCTGAAATTCTTTGGTCGACTTCACCGATAGTCAGCCACTGATAATCACTTAGTTTCCATTTTCTCAATGATTTTCCGTTCGGTTGTTTCTCTTCTTCTTCTGCCAGTATTTGTCGATATCCAAGACAAGGTCTATCCCTACCGTTCATAAGAAGAGAGCGTTGCTGTGCTTCGGGTATTGTTTTGCATTCGGAAACATAATGTTTAAGGAGAACACCATTCCTTACATATGGCGAGTGGGGGTCATCGACACGCTCTCTTCGGGAACGTACTATGTTGGCCTTCTCAAGGGTAACCCACGGCCGTTGTATGAGATAATAGATGGGAAAAGTGATCACATCATAGATTATCACTAAAACTCTTATTAAGGTCAGTCCAATCGATGGCTTATTCTTAGCATTCATTATGTCTACAGTTTTGTAAGATTTTGTGACCAAATCGATTGATGGCACAAAATATAAATTTATTGCTCAAAATCTTAAATCAGATGATATAAGAGTGAAATGTGAAGACGTTTTGACGATTTCTTCAACAGATTCTGTGATTAAATATAAAGAGTTTTTGTTACAAAATCTGAGATAAGATGAGAACTGAGTCTTCAGTCAAAGACTAAACTTTAGACCAGAGAACAAATTCATATAGCATTTAGACACGTGCTTCCCATCAGATACTGATTTCGTCACCTGAGCTGATCAGCGAAACCATGGCTTTACAAGTGAAGGACAGAATAACAAATGTGACTCTCTCTTCAATTCTCTTCAATAGACTTTACACTAGAATTCAATGACAACTATTCCGACTCATTCTCTACACAACAATAAAGCCTTCGATACTCAATACTAATTGAATGCAGAATTAAATGTCAGCGGAGGTAACACTATGTCTTCCCCTCCTTTCCTCTATCGCTGGCACTAACCAAGATTTCCGGCTTTCATTAAATACATTTTACTAAACCTGAGCTATAATTAAAATCAAGATTTAATATAAAACTAAATTAACAGAAAAATATTTGATGTCTTTATGAGCTATAAAATTGACGGCAAATCGGTATCAGATCTGTAATTATTTATACCGATTATTGTTTTGATTTTATGCACTGATAATCGTTTGCATTATTTTGATTGACCAAGTTATCACAATTTAACAAATTATTCAGATAACTAATTAACATCATAGTTGAGTAAATATTAACTTGTATAATTTTAAATAGGAGATTAACATGGAAAAATTGCTTTGCTTGATGTTGAATAAAAGAGGAGGATGTTCAGTGAACTTACCTAGTGGAAATTTAATTTAGTTTGAAGTCCACTTTTGAAACTATGAACAACTGGTTGTCTCTAATTTGAATCAATATTTACGAACCAATTAATGGAAATGTTTAGTAAACTAATGGAAAAGAGTTTTACTTTTTATTGAAAAATAATAATATTTTATCACTGAATATGGATTTGCTTACAATAGAAGACTTTATTTGAAGACAGAGTTGACTTTAATAGCAGTTTATTGCACCACAAGTGAGGAAAAACTAAAATACTTTTGGAGTCATTTGAAATGATATTATGGTTTGGCCTTTGGAACAGAACTCACGCCACCCGACACATACACTCCCAGACCTGATTAGGCCATAGATTTGCAGACGATTAGACCCTATTTTAGTTGTTTTAGTCGACAAATGAATGTTATATCACTGTTTGGTATCAGTATTTAGAGTCCACACATAGTCACCAAAAGATAGGCGAATATCACTACAGATATGATATTCAGTAATGTAAACAATTGTCTCCTTTCATAAAACCGTTTCACTCCAACCATTCAAAAAAAAACCAGACTATCCAATGAGATGATTATTGTCCAGCACAACTACATTCAAATAATTTTTAATTTTAATTATTCATACATGAACATTTTCAAAATTTCAATTGAGCTTGGTTCTGCCAAACTTTTAGACAATAGAAAACTTTGGAAAAGGTTTTGAAATATTTAATGTGAGAGTAAGTACGGTATGATTTTAGTATTGAACTAGAACAATTTATAAGACAAGAACTACGCTTTTCATTAAATGATTGAACAGTTGGAGTGATAACAGATTTATGTGAAGAGACATAACATTTACAAAACTATAATTAATTTGAAATCAAAATCCAAATGAAAGTCAACTGAAAATATATCCAATTTTTTCTCATTCAAAACAAACGAAAGTCTGTTTAGATTTGAAGGTTAAGTGCTATTCATTGGAAAATATTCAGAGCTTTGAAGGCCAACCAAACAATTATTCTCCATAATTATCATCAAATATATTCTTGGTTTGAATTTTCAAAATTTTACAATCAATTAATAGACCAGACGTTAGAATAAATTGATTTTCTATTAATTACTTCATTTAAAAAGAGTCCACTTTTCTATTGACTACAAGAGTCGACTGGAGATTGACTTTCGATTAGTTTAAGGATCGGATCATTTGATAAATAAAGCGAAGGAATCCTTGTTTTGAATGACTGTCAAAACCATTAAATCTGAACAATCAATGTTGACGTCAGAGAAGTCACACGAATTTCTCAATCAATCAATTTTCAAAATTCAATTACAATTAATGTTTGAGCATTTAGTCAGATAATGTTGCTTGCTCAAACATTACTACTCAATTTGCAATTTTATTTTATTCAAAATTTTTCCTGTTTCAAGAGTCTTGCTTCTTACTTTCAATCTAAAAAGAGCCTTTATTTGTGCTAGACCATTCAATTCTAGTTATTTGATGCGCTTTATTTTGAAGAATCTTTTAAATCTTCTCCCGATTCAAAATCTAACAGATTAAATATTCAAGGTGATATTTATGATTGATCAATTGAAATTCAATTAATAATGAGATTATTGACTGATAATTCGAAAAAAATCGAATAAGACCAAGACCACAATTATTGGCTATTTATGCCAATTTATGGCACTTTTTGTCTGAGAATGAGTTAAATGAATGTCTGACACAATAACAGCGACAAAGAAAGCCCTAATTTCCGATTTTTCTTAACATTGATCCAAAACTATGTCGAGTGTCACGACATCTAAACCTGATTTCATATCAAATCAAATGATAGTCGATTCAAGTGTTTAGTACAACAAAACCTATATTTTGTCACATTTTTGTTTATTTTTATCATTTCTTAATATTCAAAAAATTTGTATTTTTTAACAAAAAATAATATTCAGAAGTTTTTATCAAACGATTGAAAATTTGATCTTGGTAAAACTTAGTAAAAAAACTTCATCATCTCCATAAATCTAATGTTGAATTCTTCCAAAATAGACCCTGCTACTTGTTATATCGTATGCATATTATACTTATGCAATATTAAACCACCTGGTGCTTTTTATTATGAAATATTGATGAGACAATCCATATTTTTTGGTCATTTTTATATCAACAACAGATTAGTGACCAAGGTATACTCACAATCATTGAGCAAAAATTAAATTGAAATTCCCATTTAATATAAATGAATTGTAAATGTATTTAAGACCAAGGGGGTTTAATTAAAAATATCTATTATATTTGAGATTTACACCTTTGGTCGTATCAGTGGTTTACATAGAATTTTTAATTTGGAGTTTTGAAATGAACTTGCTCCAACGAGTTTTTATTGCAAAAGCAAATAAAAAGCATAATTACTTTGTGCTTGGATTGCTTGGAATCGGTGGAATGGCTCGAATTGGTGACAAAATTATTCATTTAAATAAACTTTGAAAGCAATTCAATCAAAACTGATTCGAGTTTTACTTCACTATAAATATGAGACAAAACTTAATTTCAAAGTCAGTATCAAAAGTGAAATACTAAGAAAACAGACGAAAATGGTATTCAATGTTTCAAATATTGTTTTCTTAATTATGTTTTCAATTTTCAGAGAATTGCTTTGATTTCATTGATTCTAATGGTTTGCGTTTTGCTGGTCGAGTCTCAGCAACCGCTTGATTCCAGTGAACTCGAGGCTCAATCTTCCGAAATGGATATGGCTTTCAATCATCCATTGGATGGGGATTTCGGCGGAGAAACCCTTTCTGGCCATAAAGGTTAGCAACTCTTCTAATATAGTATAATATATTGTGTGCCTTAATCCATAGGTTGGCACAAAGGCAAGGGATGGCATAAAAAACATGGCGGCAAAGGGTGGCATAAAAAACACGGAGGAAAGGGATGGCATAAGAAAGGACATGGCAAAGGCTGGAAAAAGGGCAAAGGATGGAAGAAGGGTAAGGGATGGAAAAAGCACGGTGGTAAAGGCTGGAAGAAGCATGGTGGTAAAGGATGGCACAAGAAAGGATGGAAACATGGCGAATCAGCCGATTTTGACCACGAACATTAAATAACTCTTCAATAATGGGATTCATTTCATTGACATTAAGCTTCAAAAGACATTTCATTTATTTATTTTAAAATTTATTTCTCTAATTATTATTAATTATTTACGACTTTAGAGACAAATATTTAATATTTGATTTTTAAAACATAATGAGAGCACTCTTTCTTTCAAAGCATTTAAATTTATTTAATTATTATTATTTATATTCATTGAATAAATTGATATTTTCAATAATTTTCACCTTTCAATTCATCAATTATTCAGTACTTCAGGACAGAGATATGCAAAATAACATGGGCAATAATCTTCAAATAATTGAAAATTGAAATTTTGTCAGATTTATCTATTTTTCAAACTGATAATCTCATCCATGAAAATATTTATTCCTGGTTATTTTGGTAAAATTTCCAGTTTATCAATTTATTATTGAACGGCTAAACTTTCACCAAAAGATTAGGTCTGTCCCATTTGGATAGTATCGCCTGTTCTTATGTAGAAAATGTTTTGGGTGAGGTCGAAATAATTTATTAGTTACCACAAACAATTTTATTTACAGTTGAAATGTTAATAAGCAAGCTCATATTAACAATGAAAAATTCATATTCTTATAAAGACCGGTAATCTCCAGAAATACATTCTCATGAGTGCCTGGAGTCTCGTTTGTCGCGATTGTAATAACATTTTTATGTAATTGTTTTCTCTTCGCTGAAGAAGTCTTTGCTTTTTCTTCTTCTTTCTTCTCTTTGGTCTGGACTTCCTTCGTCTGGCGGGGGCGTCTGTCGGTGGCTGAGTCACTGGATTTGCTGATGATCCCGGAGGAACAGGAGTATCAGTTGGTAGGGTTGCTTACAATCAAAAAGATAATTTAGTTTTTCAAATAATTAACAAAAATTGAATGCTTAAAAATGACCATAGTGAAACAGTAAATTAATGCTAATTAAAAGATAGCTAAACTAAACTGGGTGGTCAAATTATACCCTTGCAATTTGGCTAAAAATATATTCTTCAATAAAATTAAATAAATTATCAAAATTGAAATCAACTAAAGAGTAACATTCGAAATTTATTGAGCTATCACTACTAACCTTGAGTGGGAATAGGTCCAGGAACAATTCTTGTGCGACAACCACATGAATTGACTATGAGCAATATATATTTCTTTTTGAACAATTCATTTTTAAAGGGTATGTCTTCTTCTTTAGTCTCGTTATTTGAAGTGAAGTTTGCGCCGAAATTCGACGAATTTTCAATACTTAGCGATAAAACCATTAAATTATATAAACCATCGATTAATAGAAGGCATGAAATTGTTAGAAATGAGTTCATTATTGAGGAAAATGATTTTCATTGTAAACAACTAATAATAGATAAGTTTTTCCAAAAATGAAATCAGATTTGAACATGATACTTTTTAAAATTGGTTTTTCATTTTTTGAATATTTCTTTCCAAATAATTTTTGTTTTCTATTATCACATAAAATATCATTTAATTAGTGATTAATAGAAATACTTGTTTTTATTCAGACAAATGAATAAACAAAGTTTTTCCTAATAAAAGGTATTATGAGTTTCAATGAGTGATTGAGTCAACTAGGTCAATTGGGTCAATCGGATCACATAACAACCAGGTATATAATGGCATTATATTTGCTGGATAAAGTTACATATTACTTTTGTTAATATTACAAAACAATTGACTCAAGCAATTAAGTTAGGCTTATATCAGAATAGAGTGGTGAGCTAGGTGAAACATTTCAGAAACTTATCAAAATTTTATCTATAATTTGACGCATTTTGAGTGAAGTGGAGTAAAAGTAAGACTCATATGACAGGTCTCACAATATTTAATTTAAAGATCGAGAGAATAATTTAGTTTGTATTAATTGGAAGTTGCAAGCGCATTTATTCATTTAGTATGAAAATATCGAGAGATAGACGGCTCCAAAAAAAGTTGACAAATAGTTATTCAGTAATTTTGGCTCAATATTTGTCAAGGAATGAAGAAGTGCAAGATACATTTCTTAATTAATTGAAATGGATGTGATTTTGTTGGTCTACTCCTTAGGTATGAGATGATGAGTGAAGTAATGGAGTGTTGCTCTTCTCTGTCAACAGTTCACATGTTATGCGCACTAATGGACAAAAAAATCAATAACTTTTTGGATGGGATTTAGTGCTTCGGATCTGAAGCCGACGCAAACCCTTATTCCTGACTCTTGAATGTAATGCACAGCAAATGCACAGAAAGAAGACATTACTCTATTCGCTGACTTTCAACAGTGATATTACAGTGAAAAGCGCCGCCGTTTCTCTTCTAAAGCATTTTCAATGCTTTTGCGAACACTTTTGCATCTTTTATATCTATCAGGTGTTATACCCATTGCTTATTCAGGTAAACAAATGCAATCATTTCTATTATTCGCATCAAATTACTTGCATTTCACTTAATCTATTCTTGGTTTTTGTTGGCTTTACTATTATTCGGTTTTTTTGTTTGCAAAAATGTTCTAAATTAAGCAAGTTCATTTAATCTTGTAAATTTAATACATCGACGCATTTTATGAGACTTTTGAAGAAATTTCGGTTTATTAAAAACAACCCAGATTAAATTTCAATGCTTCGAGTGGGAATTTTGTTCTTGCACTTTTATTTGAGTGTTTGAAAAATATTTAGACAAAATAATTTTAACTGACAAAAGATTTTTCAATATAATCTAGGTATTTCTAACAAGTTGTAATTAAACCTAATATCAATATAAAAAACATAATGAAAAACATAAACATTATTTTTCATGCTGTTTGAGCAAGTACATCTAATAAACCACTGCTACAAAAACCAAAATATGGATATATTATTATTATTGATAAATGATATCAATAATAATATATTAGAAGTGAGTGTCTGTTAGGACTTAGTTATTGCTTTTCCTTTATTATGTGATAACTTATCGAAGTCTAACACAAGTTGAAGTAGTCTTCAAAGAAATTATCTTCTTTCATAGAAACTTTCTAGAAAGTTTCTTGAAAATTCACTCTGTCATCTCATCAATACTTGTCTATATAGGAAATGGTTTTATGAAAGTTGCTTTAAATATGTGTCAATCGCGAGTTTATTTATTTCTATCAGAGTTTAATTTTATTTCAAGGAATTCGATGATCTTTGTGATCATTAAATAAAATTAATTGAGTATTAAGTTTTAAGTCATTTCATTGCTATTTATATGCAAATTATTTACAAATTAAATCATTCTTCTAAGTTATGACTCATCTTAATTAATTAATATTAATTATTTTGTCATAATATGTTATTTTGTGTTATGCTTTTTTTGTGCATGAGCCATTTTGGCCCATTTTTATAAATAATAAATTAACGAATTTATGCGTAACTTTTACTTTTTTATTTAATCAATTCCTTTTAATTAAATTTTAGTTGGAACAATTTTCTACTTGTAGCTTTTAATTAAAAGTTAATTTTCTAACAAGAATAATTCTAGAAAGTTTCTGGGCAAACTTCCTCGAAACTAGCTTTTCGGGTCTCACTAAACATAAGCCGAGAAAGACTATAAACGGATCCATGGCTTCAACTGTAATAACTTTTTGAATAACAATCCAATAGATTTATAATATGAGTTCGGAATATAAATTTTCCACAATTTTCACACTCTGTGTGAGCTCTCTCTTCTAAATTTGAAGTAATTTACCATAAAATAACCAATTTGGGAATATAAACTATCTGAGCTTGGTTCATTTTAATATCTAAGAATGAACTGAAAGCAGCGAAATGTGTTGAATCAGTGCATCGCTGTTACGGACAATGATTTGAAAGGAATTTATTTTCTTATACTGAATACAACTTTCAGTCTATTATTGAATTACTTTCAGGAATTCTGAATATTTTGATTGAAATATGTTTTGCTTTTCACTGAAATTCGCGAAATCCAAAAGAAAATTGTGTTTAATTGTGTGATCAAAATATTTGTATTTAATTTCAGATGACTCCGATTCTGGCGATGAGGACGCTCTTTGTCCTTCCAATAGGGAGGAGGCATCTGCCAGAGGCAGACAGTGCTTACGAAAGTGTAAAACTGATGCAGACTGTATCTCATCCAGGAAAAGATGTCTTTGTGATGGACAATGCGGCTGGAGTTGTGTCAGGCCAGGTGCGATCTCTCTCTCTCTCTCTCTCTCTCCACACTTTGTTTCACTCCTCAACCATTTCTGTGATTTAATTTGAAAAAAGTCAAAATTTTTGGAAACAGAGATGAAAAGTACGGTTCGAACACAAGTTTGTCATTAAATTAGACTCTTTTTGAATGGCATTCAATTCGGAAATGCTTTCAAATAATTAAGAAAAACCCTTATTTTGAGATCGATTTAAAAAAATAGGATAAAAGACTTGAAAAATATTTGAGTTATTTGAATATATTTCTTAATAAACTTAATTAATTAATTTTCAATTCAATTTAAATTGAGCCAGGGGCAAGCCTTTAAAAGATCGTTTGATATTTTATAATCCTATTAAGTTTATAATAATTACAAGTAATAAATTATAAATTGTACCTGGAATCAGTGATGTTCAAATCAGGGGGAATCATATAACAAAATTCTCAGGAGAGTAAGTCAGGATCAGTAGTTTATTCTCAAAATCTAGAATGACCTAGTATCTATCCTTGGACGTAATATCAAAGAATTTTCAGGGGGAGCAAGGGCAAAGAAAAGCACTTTCCTGATCAAAACAACTCTTTGAGCATCACTGACCCGAATCAATCAAATGCTTTTCAAAAGTAGAACATATAATTAATGTGTTATTAATTGAGAAGATTTAATATCAATTACCATCGAATGGAATTTAAAAAGAGTTGTCCAAAGACTTGCTCTCTCTCTCTCTCTCTCTCTCTCTCTCTCTCTCTCTCTCTCTCTCTCCATAACAGCTACAAACAGTCACTTTATGGCCAATTGCAAGCCATTCAAAAGCGTCGGATTAAAATTATGTGTTTCCCATATGATTAACAAGCTTCTTTACCCACTAATTAAATCTGTGTAAAACTAAATTGAAAATAATTTGCAAGTTTCCAAATATACCCGGAGTTCAATGACTCGATTTATGTCGACTTCCAATTGTATAAAAAATATATAAATGAATTCAATTATTATTATTGAGGAGCGAAATATGAGTACATTATGTTTGACCACAATTCTGATGAGTAATAGGAAGTCCCCCTCAATGCCTCTTTCTTACATTGATTTTATTTGCTCAGCACATTATTATCATTACGATCATAATGAAGTAATTGGTGCGAAGAGCACAGAATGAGGAACGAAAAAATTGATCAGGCGTAAAAGTAAGACGAATAGCAAATAATCATCTCAATTATATGTTCTCAACTACCAAGTTCTTCAAAGATGGGTTGGGCTTAATTTTCTGAACAGGTCTTTCTCATTTCCTGGATAATATATTGCACCTGGCTCAAGTTTTAGACAATATTATGGATGCAAATGACGTCATTCGCGGCACTTATTTTAAGTTAATATTCAGTGAAAGGAGCGATAAATTTGTTTGCTTTGAGTTTTGTTTATCTCATTTTTGCAGAAGAAAATGCTCTCAATTTATCTTATAATCTGTTTCATAAACTGTTTTACCACGTATATTACCAAGTACATTTAAATATATGCATATGTTAACCTACAAAACCTTTTTCCACATCAATTCTTAGACAAAAACTAATAAATTCGAGAAATTATTACATTTTGAAGCGCTTTTGAAGGGCTTTTGAAGAAAACATTTTGAAAAAACAAAAATGATTTTTGAGAAGTGTTTTGACGTCTAATATGTATACAAAATACACAAAGAATTTAGTCTAAAATGAAAGCAATTTTGAGTGTATTTCATAAAAATATTTTAAAAATAATATTCGAAGTGAAAAGTCACAGAAAATTGCTGTTTGAAAGACAGGCTAAAAATTTAAATCAAATCAGAAGCAAAAGAGAATGTACCAGGGATACCCAACCACCTCGAGCGCGGGCAGGGGTACGGCCGCATTTTTTATCGGGGGAACGGGCGAGGAGGGGGTGTTGCGCCAGCTTTGACAGAGGCTTTTTATAAACTTAATGTAAAATAATTTTTTTCAGTTCGAGGGACGACAAGAACATAACAAATGCCACTTTTCGGCTAAATCCTAAGGTATCCCACCGAGCAAAAAAAAATTAGGGGGTATTTACCCTAAGCTCTCTTCTTTGGGCATCACTATATTCAATATACAGAGACTTTCAATATATTGAATGGGTTTTGAGCCGCAGTTTTCGCGTCACTGCTTTTCAAATGCAATTTCAATATTAGTTATTCCTTTCATTTCTATATAATGCGAATGAATTCAAAAATAGTTGACTTTATTATTAATTTTTAAATATACATAAATATCTGATATTTTGTTTTACCACAAATTTCTCATATTTCCTGCTGTTATATATCAAATGAGTTTATTTAACCCGGTTCTAAATTTAAGAAATTTAATTAATTCAAATTGTCATTGAAAGCTGACTGAAAGATGATTTTAGAGGATGACAGGTCATCAAGCAAAAATTCAAGATTAATTCAAGTGAAAGTTTAATAATAAAATACATAAAGTGTATTTTTGCTTGCCAATTCAATACACATATTCTATTGGAGAGGCTAAGGCAGATTAAATAGTGAATTTCTTTTAAAGAGATCTCAATTCTTTAAACTCTAGGATATTCTGATAATTACTCTTGCAAGAAAACCTGAGGGAGGCATTTATGATTATAATTTAATGATATTTATCAATTTCTTACTAGCATGGTAAAAATATGAGTAACTTATAAATTATAACATTTATCTGAATGCAGATCTTAATTGTGAAGAATTGCCTGGAATTGAGAATGGTCAATTCAAACTAAATGGCAATTATTTTGGTGCTCGAGTCACCTATACCTGTAACGAAGAGTTCTATATGTCCGGTGCTAGAGAGCGAGTGTGCCAAGGTGACGCCTCATGGAGTGACCAGGCGCCTGAGTGCAGAAAAAAAGGTAAAACATCGTTATTTGTGAAAATTCAACAATTCTTTGATCATTTGTAGTAATCATTGATTAGAGAAAATTGTATTGATTTGAGTCATCGATGAGTAGTAATCATTATATTCAGGTTTAACTTTCAATTTATATTTTCACCTTTTGTTAAAAAATGACTAATAAATTGTAGCCAAGAGCCTATAGTTGTTAGATTGGTCTATAAATCTTGAGAATAATCTCAATCCAACCTTATTTTAATGCAAATATACCATGGTGAGAAGCTAATCAACTGTTTTATACGTTTGATTATAAGCTCAGTGTAATATTCCGTTGACTGTCCCTCACGCTCGACACTCAGCTCCGTTGGATCAGATGGACTTTGAAATCGATGCAACCGTTCAATACAGTTGTTTCCCAGGATATGAGTCCAAGGGATTCACAGAAGCCAAGTGCCTATTTTATAATAACACCGCCCAATGGTTTGGACCCGACTTGAAGTGTATTCGTGAGTCAATTCCTTTCATATAAATCAAAACTATGAGAGACTCAAATTTTAATAATACTTGAACTACCCTGATTAAATCAGTTTTTCCTTCCGATGCTCTTCCGTCCTTTCCATTTGAATGCTATTTTTGCTAGCCCCATTTTCCTTTCTCAAGCACACACAAACAGATACAATTTGCCCTTGGTATATTGTAGTATAAATGTTATAAAATAAACTCTTAGCAAAAAGTTGTGGACATCCGGGAGATATAGAAAATGGTTTTCGAGACGGAACGGCCCATACATTCACTTCTAGAATAACTTATAGTTGTAATGATGGCTACGAATTGGTGGGTCGGGCCAACAGATACTGTCAGTCAAATGGACAGTGGAGTGGAGTGTTGCCCGCCTGTCGCCGTAAGTCGTGTCCAATCAATCAATGATATGAAACAAAAATATGAATCAAAGAGGTCCGGACCTCCGCCTGATAATAGGCCTCCAAACCAAGGGGGATACCCCAGGCCATAACACTAAATTTTGATTCCATCACTTCTGGACTTCCCTGAACAAAATGGAATTTGAGAAAGGTCAAATAATGTTTTCATTCATTGATTGGTTGAAAAAGAGTTTGATTTGAAATAGAAATGATTGAAAAATATTGATTTTAAAGCGGTTCAGTGCCCTATACCTGAAGATCCAATCAATGGACGGGTGGTATACACATCACTCAGTTATAACTCTATAGTGAAGTATGAGTGCAAATACGGCTTCAAATTATACGGACCATCAAACAGAAGCTGCACCAGTAATAAGCTATGGAGTGATGAACAGCCCAAATGTCAAGGTCTGTTTCATCTATCATTTCCTTTAATTATTAATTTCATAATTAGTAAATAGACTAAAATCTATACAAATTTACCAAGAATCAAATCACTTACTTTGTAGAATTGAAAATTGATGTGTGTTTGATACATTACGATAGATACATATACAGCTATAGAGAGCTATATACATATACATACGTATGTATAGCTCTATATATGAGAAGAGTAGTTCACAAGTTTAATCAAAATAGTGAAGAAAATGTGAGACAAATGTATTGCTTCTCCATCGGTATCACATCTCTCAGCTGTTGACAAAATTACAACTTCTCTAAAGAACCGATGAAAACATGTATTCAAACAAAACCATATCAACGATTGTAGAGCCAATCGCTTGAAATGCCAGCCTATCGTCCCTTATCTTATATACAGTTCAGTTCAATATAGTCCTCCAGTTTCGGGAATTGAGGCAAAAACTCAAGTGAGGCATAAAAAACAAGACTAAAACAAAACTATCAAATATTGAAAAGCGGTTTAAAGAATCGATTGAAAGATTAATTCGAGATAAGGACTAATTCGTGATTCAATTGTACGGCGATTCTAATTAGATTCTCATCAAATACTCTAAGAGGTCATCATTTTCACTATCTTTCTATGTGATAAGCTTTGCACTATTTGTTAGCCTAACCATTTTTTTTATCCCAAACTATATGTATGGATAATTACCAGATTAAATACTATTAAATGCGGATTAAAAACCAGTAGTGGCCAAGATACCCTATGTCAGGGCGTATACCTTTAACAAAAAAATAGGGGGTATAGGGTTCGAGGCATTCGAAAAAAATCATACACAGGTAGACACAGAAGCAAGGTAAACTTTTATTGCCAAAAATTTTGCCACTATTTTGAATTTGAGAATTTTCCCTATATTTCCGAGTGGGAGGGGGGGGGGGTTCCCTCGACCAAAAAATCAAAGGAATTTTGTTTCAAACAACAACACAACAAATTAGGGAGATTTGTCTATTACTGATCGAAAGCTGGGCTCAAATTAGTGAAAACTACTGACAGTTTTTATTATATACTCCAAAACTAACAGAAGTGAAGAAATGTTAATTAATTAGAACTTTTTTATCACTTAATTAAGAGAGTATTGAAGCGTTCAGTTGAGTGGAGTTTGAAAATTGAGTGATTAATAAATAAATTGAAACAGAGATAGATTGTGGTTCACCCGGAATACTGCACAACGGATATCTTGAAGTGAGGCGAACCATATTAGGCTCAACCGTTTATTTCAAATGTTTTGATGGAATGACTTATTCGGGCGAACATAACTCAACGACTTGCCTCGATAATGGAACTTGGTCCAACCCTATGCCCAATTGCTATGGTAAGTCATTCAATAGTTTGATTAGACATCCAATAATCTAGACAAGGGATATAGAGGGGCATTAAAACCGCACATCATATTAAAAGTTCAAGGTAAGAGTGCCAAAAGCCAGAACTCCTCCTAGTACATCATTGATCTAGAACAAATAGCCATTTCATATAACAAATGAATTATTTGAATAATTTGATTAGAAAAATGTTTTTAAGTTTTTGAAATTAATTGTATTCTAATGTGATGTTAATTTGTTGGTTAAATTGTTTGGTAAATAGCACCTTGCTTGGTACCTGAAGTAGAAAATGGGAGAGTAAACCTATTCCCAGTGAATCAGATGGTGAGCCATGGACAATTTATAAAAGTCGACTGCAAACCGCAGTACGAATTACACAACAATACAACAGAAGCCGTTTGTAATAACAGTTCGTGGACTCATGTGCCTCATTGTGTTCCTGGTACTACTCAAATGCGCCAATCTTCTATTTTAACCAAACAATTGTGTTTAGCCAGGTGCAAAACGATGCCAGAAAAACCGAAAAATGGTTTAGTGATAGCACCCAAAACTGACCATGGTATGAAAGCATTATATCGATGTAGGGATGGCTTTACCTTAGAGGGTGCCAATCTTACCGAGTGTAATTTTGGAAAATGGATTGGACCCACACCTAAATGTGTTGAAGGTATTTATTAATCTGATATCATTTTTAAATACGATATTATCTATATATAAGTAATTACGTAAATAACAGGATCAGTTTACTCCAATATTTAAATGGTTTTTCATATCACACTTCAAATGAAATAAAATTATATTTTAATAATTGTAATCTTGGGTTCATTGATGTAATAGCATGCACCTAGGTACAACAAGGTCTACCAAATAGTCGAGGTCCTACTAAGAATGAACGGAGTAGAATATTCTAATATATATAATAAAATTAACTCTTAGATTGTTCCCGTTTATAATGCCTATTATCGGTGTTCTCGATGGACAACAATTACAAAACTAATCGAGTTATCCATTAAAAGTGTTTATTTTAGATTGTACATGTACATTCTAAATTGAGTTTATCGAAGGTCAAATTGATTGATGTGTGTGTTTGTGCTTTCCATTAGTGTACTGTCCATTTCCTGGTTTCATTGAGAACGGAAAGGTGTTGCTCGTGGGACATATGGGAATGTATGACTACAGACCATATGTGAAGAAAGTGCCGAACAATAAACAGATTTTATTTGAATGCGAGCGTGGATTCTATATTTTGGACGGTCCCCCCGGAGCCACTTGTGTTGATGGCCAGTGGTCTCCACAAGAACTGCCACAATGTGTACGCGGATCACATCCTAAAATGAGGTGGCTCAGAAGCATTGATTCTCAAAGAAAAAAGAGATGGATTACCAAAGATATCATCAATTGGTTGACTCCGTATTCGCAAAAAACGCGTATTCGTAGGCATCAGAAATTCAAACGTAAATAAAATTTTCATTTTACAAAATATGATACAAAATATGAGCTTGATCATTACCGTGTATCGCAAAAAGCATCCGCTCCTTTTGCAGTATAATTATTGTACTTACTCACGAATAACCCATTGAAATAGCATGGATGATTCAAGAACAATAAGCACAGTCATTAGTTCGTCGCTAATTTTTGCGGTCCCTGGTCATTACAAATATGTCCAATTAGTTCAAATTAAGAGTAGCCAGGCAATATTTTAAAAGTGTCAATTAATTCCGTTATTATATTAGGCGATTTTCGAAGGCCAGGTTCATTTTATAGAATTTGTATTAACCCAAATGACGAGCTTAGAGTCAATTAAATGTCTCCCTCCCTCTCCCTGACGAAGCTTTTAATCATCATAAATAACATACAAGTTTTTTTGAAAGCACCTTGCAAACCATTGAAAGAATCCAATCGAATGAAAATAACAGTGGTTAAATTTGGGAATGGAAACGACACGTACCCTCACGGGACCAGGGTCAAGAATTACTGTTCCAATGGTTACGTCTCAAACATTGGAAATTTAACAGCCAAATGCGCCAAGGGCAAATGGAAGCCTCGTGAACCCGACTGTGTCTTTGGTATTAAACTTTAAATTATACGAAAGGTTTTAATTCTTTTAATTTGCTAATTTTAATATCAAGATATTTTTAGTATCAATTTATATTTGATTTCAATATTTCAGTAATCAATTTCAGCGAATAAATAATTGAGGAATTAAGCAAGGTCTAACATTTTAATTTTGTCGACTTCTCTCAATTTTGATGAGGTTTTGAATGATTAATGAATTTGAAGCTCAGATAAGTCGAGTTAAGACATACCTATTGTTTGCGTTTCTATTAGCCCCGTGTCTGACACCATATGCAGAGAATGGTTATTATTATCACAGAAACAGAAGGCTATCGATCGCGTCTAAGGTGGGTCACGGGGACGCCATCCGGTTAGAGTGTATGACAGGCCATCAGATACAAGGACAGCCAACAGTCAGGTGCTGGTATGGCGAATGGACAGGATCTCAAGCCCAGTGCATATCAGCACCATGCTCGCTTCCAACTATAAGAAATGGATATTATTCTGGTGGATATAGAGCGGGACTGGCAATTTCACATGGCTCAGTTATTGAATTCCATTGCAAGCCTAATTATGTTCGCGGGGTTGAAGAATCACCTAGATGCTTCGAGGGCCGTCTTATGCCAGAGCCGCCCCACTGCATCCAACAAGACTTAGTATTGAACGTTCTCAATAGCAACAAGGTCTATTAATTAATAAATTGATTACTTGATTATAAACCCATTGATTGATGAAAATGGAGGCAAAAAATAAATTTAGTTCTTATTTATAAAAATCTGTTCAACAGTTGAACTTTAGTCTAATTATTGCTCAAAAATTCTGAAATCTTTATTCAAAAAGGAAATGAACAAGGTATTTTGGGTAACACTAATATAGGTTATAAAGGACCTTTCATATAACATGGAAAAGTGATCGCTAAAAATTCAGAAATTCCAGGATGACATACAAATTCCTAATAGCTTTCAATTTATCGCCGCTTTTATTCTGCAGGGTTGTTCCATTTAAATGGTCTAGTGAACGTAATTAACTAATATTAACAATTAACTAGTTCGAATATGTAAAGATCAGGGATGTAAAGGTCCGACACCGGGGAGGTTGTAGTGTAGGGTCAAATGGATCTTTTTAAGACGAATTTTGGGCCTTTGGAACCAACTAAAAAATATCCGTATTTCGCCAAATACGGCAATTTTCGGCCAAACTCGAGTTAATGGGCTTTATTTAGGCTTAATTTAGTTCATAATGTCCTAAATTCGGTTAAAAGCCAGACAAAATGGCCAGGGTTACCGAAATTTCGCTTCGCGCGACAACCAATTTTTCGATTTTTCTTCGACATTCTGGGGGTGAAAATCTCAAAATTTCGAGCTTAGGGGGGTTCGGACCTTTGACCCCCTGGTAAAAATTCTGGTCGAAAAATTTCTAATAATTTCATTTATAATCTTTGTAAAATGATTAACAGTTCAGTCACTTTTGAAAGTTTAGCCTTGCGCATTTTAAATAATTCACTTGTAAGAAATTGAAAAGAAACCATGATCGAATATGTATTCTATCTCATGTCTACGCTTTCTTCTAATGCTTGAATTGACTAACTGCTAGGATATGCAAGATTAAACACTCAAAAATGAGTTCTAATGGACGGTGTTTATAAATTACTAATTTAAAATAAGTAACCTAACTCAAAGTTAAATGAAATGACCCTGCAACAACAATCAGTTTTACTTGGTCAATTATCTAAATCTGAATCAAGTTCTGTCCAATAAAATCAAATCCAAAGAATGGATTTCTATTTAATTATTAAGAAGTTATTGTGAAAATGGTTAACTTGTTTCTATTTGATGAACAAATAACATCTAGGCAATTAATGCGGACGAGTCTGTGTTAGAGGAACCAGAATCTGAAGAGTTGAGAGAGAAAAGCGATTCAAGTGTTAAGACAAACGAAATGCTTTGGTGTCAATCACCAGACAAACTGAAAAATGTGTTGAAATTCAATTCAGACTCTGATAGCCCGGAGTTGTCTCTCATTAGTTTCGCACAAATGAACTCAAATGAATGGAATGCTTCACTTAATTCATCCCTCACTCCACCGCTCACGACATACAATACACTTACGACAGACACGAATATCGGCCAACAATTGCTTATTAATGAGAGTCAATCACTAATCAGTGTTGACATCAATATAACAGAATTGTATGAAAGTCTAGCGAATCACACATTTGAAGCAAAAGAACAAACTGGAAGAGAGTGGCAAGCTCAAAATACATCTCTAACACATCCTCATGGCACACAAATTATCTTTAAATGTCTTCCCAATTCTAACGGCATCAGAAACACTTGGACTATCATGTGTCAGCAGGGTGGCTGGATTGGCAGAGCTTCTAAATGTGGTATTTAACTAGTTTCTAATCTAGAGGAGAGGGAGGGGGAGAGAGAGGGAGAGAGAGAGAGAGGGAGAGAGGGGGAGATGGAGAGAGAGAGAGAGAGAGAGGGAGAGAGAGAGAGAGGGAGAGAGATGGAGAGAGAGATTAATTTGTGATTCTTTTAAACAGAAAACAATTTAGAAGATCTCAAACAAATGGGAAACAAATCGTGTGTTTATATGAATTCTGATCCAAATGTTTGGGCGTTTATTGGAGACAAACTTATCGATGAATTTGAAGAACTGGAGTCCGGAACTGAATTAGTCATTCGTTGCAAAGATATCGGAAAATATAATTTAATTGGAAGTAATCGCCGTAAATGTCTTTACGGAGATTGGGATGGGGAGACACCCAGGTGTTTTGGCCTATCGCAGGAGAATGACTATGCTTGTATTCAATTAATTAAAATGATCCAGTTCATTGAAACTATTTTTAAATATTTAGTGGATAAGTCGCCGACTATTCTGTTTCGGCATCAATTGGGACCAATAGCCCAGAATCCCGAAGGAAAACTCATTGTATACCCTGGCACAATTTTACACTTGGAATGTCTTTGGAAACGGAAATTTGGAGCTCCCAATTGGAAGTGGAGTCATTCATTTCGCAAATATAATCAAGGTAAAATAAACCGAATAATTGTTTATAATTTTAAGATTAGAATTGTTCTAAAACTAATTGACAAATAGAGTGGACAACAGAGCCGGGGCGCGATTCTGGGCTCGAATACCGGCTCAGTATACTTCACACACAGAAACAAGATTCAGGTCTTTACACCTGTCAGACACCTAATTATCACAGTCACTCAGTAGAAATAATTGTTCAAGGTGATGTTAGCATTTAAAAATGTTGTGCTTGCTCATATAAAATTGATAGCTCAGTGTTAATCAAGATTTGTTATATTTATAGCAATTCATTGCGAACCGCCTCTCGAGAGCGAAGGCCTAAAGATAACAAACCCGAGCAATAAAATGAACTCCAAAGTGATATTCAGTTGTAGGACAGGAATGAGTATTAATGGCAGCGATTCTGCGGTCTGTTTGCCGTCTGGAAATTGGTCGCACCCGACACCCAATTGCCTGAGTAAACAACTAATTAGTATAAGAAATGTTTGAATTTCTCTCAAAATTATATATTTTTATAACTTATTAGTTACGGAGTGTCCGAATCTGACCGAATCCACTCAACTGACCACTGATCACAATTTGAACCAAACTATGCTCAAAATAAACATGCAAGGAAGACTAGTAGGGGATATGGCAACATTTAGCTGTCCCATCGGTTATGGCTTAAGAGGAGAGTCTAAAATAAGTTGTATGCAATCAGGAAAATGGTCGGCACCAATTCCAATGTGTACAGGTCAATTAAAACCAGTGTCTAAACGCTTAAATTTCAAATAACTTTTTTGAATGTAGAAGTATTTTGTGAGACACCAAACACCCCATTGCATGGGTATATACTGGGCCAACGAACAGACCGGTACCATGGTGGAGATATTATTCAATACAATTGCGAATCCGGTTATATGATTGAAGGCAAACCAATTGTCATTTGCCAGGAGAATGGCAGGTGGTCTGGCAATGCACCAAAATGTAAGCTAGTTAAATTTTTGTCAATTTGAAGGCTAATGTTTGAAATGAGCACACAGGTAGGCCAGCATGCACATATCCCGGAACAGTAAGCGGTGGCATCATATCTGTGGTCAAATTTTTCTATTCTCTCAACGAAACGGTTGAGTTCGAGTGCGGCCAAGGATTGGAAATTAAGGGCAAAAGAGTACTCAAGTGTTTAGAGAGCGGCAAATGGAGTAGTGCTGTTCCAGAGTGTCAAATGTCCAGGACAATACTTACTGCACCAGACATTCAATAACAATGATTTGAAACTTATTATATAAAAAATCTTCAATAAAATTCAAATGATATTTAATTTACACAAAATTTTGTTGTTTGTGAATCAGGGTCATCTAGCTTTTTTGTCCCCTGAAACTTAGTGGATGACTGATCAATATGTGTCCGACTTTCAATCCTTTCGATTGATCTTAATTTGATTAACCTAGGAACTTTAGTTCCCTAGATATGGCCTTTGATGTCAAGCCTAATCTACAAGACTTTAGCTAGTTCAATTTATCGCCGACCAATTTGAGACTAATCTTGGTGCACTCGTTAAGTATTATCAAATTGTTAGAGTGGTATTAAATGAGCAAGATCAAATGATCAATTGTCTCAATCATTGAGTAATATTTGTTGCGATTTTGTCGTCATTTATGTCAAACAATATTAGAGTGAATTCAGACTAACGTTAGACTAATAGTGAAAACATTTGTTTGATTAAAGACTCAGACATTGATTTGAGTTATGAAAAGACCAAACTTAGTGTCATCTCTGGTCATATGGCATATGATGTTAGGCGGGACTCCCGCTGAAGTCAATCCCAACTCTCTTTGGCTAAACTCAAGAGGAATGTGGTTATCGTACGCCTGCGGTGTTCTTCTCCTCCATTTGGCTCTCCTGTCGTTTCCCTTCCTTTCGGTGGCAATGGTTTGGACGCTGACTAATGTCATACACAATGCGGTAATTTTTATCTCAAAAATATCTGCCAATTGACTCGATTAACGCCAATTGATGAGACTTGACGTCATTGGCTCCATATTTGGTGCCCGGAGTAAACCGATTAAACTATTGTTGTCTTTTGTGTACTCAATCTGCAGGTGATGTTTGTCTTGTTTCACGTACTGAAGGGCACTCCCTGGGAGTCTGCAGATCAGGGAAAGGTCAGGAAACTGACGCATTGGGAACAGATCGACGACGGCGTTCAGTTCACTTCCACCCGAAAGTTCCTGACTGTGGTTCCCATTATTCTGTAACTATTACTCAGTTGTCACTCAACTGATCCAATGATTCAGAGACTAATTAATACGTATTTTAGGTTTTTTTTGACCAGTTTTTACACGAAATACGATTCAATCCATTTTGTGGTCAACTTTTGTGCCCTTTTGTTGGTATTATTGCCAAAACTGCCGCAATTCCATTGCGTCCGACTCTTCGGAATCAATAAATACTAAAAAACATTTAATTCTTATCTCTTTTAATATATTGAAAAATAAATGTTTAATAATTTGCTATAAATTTATAGAAAAAAGCCATTCATTCAGTCATTCACTTCGATTATAACAAACAAACCTTCTCTTAAAATACTCTTATTTTAAGTTTGAATTATCGCCGGTTATGCCAGTGATGCGTAAAGGATGGGTAGGGATGGCTAGAGGATGGGTAGGGATGGCTAGAGGATGGGTAGGGATGGTTACCGATGTGGAAGCCCTCAGAGGGCACCACATTTCAGAGTACACTAATTGACTCCGGTTTCAGACTTTTAGCCAATGATTGCAATGTTTTATGCAACACAACGTTTCCATAGTAACCGATGTATAAACACATTAATTCATTTTGTTTATCAAATGAAATATCAAAACATTTGATGACATTTGAAGAGGAGTTAAACGTAAAGGTATTTATCATTCATTCAAATCTATGAACAATTTGTTTACAATTGTTTTTGTGTCCATTCGTCAGATAATTGTTAAATAGAGAGAATCGCTTTAAATAAGTCGTAAACTCTTTTCGAACAAAATGTCTGAACAATACCCTCAATACCCCCCGACATACCAACAGCCCCCTTACGGGCAACAATTTGGTGGTCAATACCCTTCTCAATATCCGGCTCAATATCCAGGTCAGTTTCTCAGCGAATAATAAATTAGGAAAACTAATCAATTGCGAAACAGGTGGCTCTCAGCCGGCTCCTGGTTTTGCCATTCCTATGCCGGCCCCCAAATATGGCGATCAATTGGGCGGTTATAATGTCGGCTATAATACAAGTGGCGGTTCTCATAACGTAACGGTCGCTCCCAATGACAGTGAGGCCAACAATTGGGCCTCTTTTGCCGATAAGAACATCCGACGAATGTTTGTCCAAAAGGTTTACTCAATTCTAAGCATTCAGTTATTCATAACTTTCGGTTTGACGGCAATCGTTGTCCTAACGTAAGAAACGCCACAATTGAAGCCATTGTCTGACTGTTATATTCGTAGGCCTTCTATAAAGAGTTGGGTTCGTCACAACATTTGGCTCTATTACGTGGCGTATGTCGTCTTCTTCTCGCTCTACATAACGCTTATGTGTTGCAAAGGGCCGCGAAGGAACCACCCGACAAATCTGGTGCTCCTCTTTTTGTTCACTTTGGCGCTCAGTTTTATGGTGGCTATGATTTGTTCGTTCCATAAGTTGGATAGTGTGCTGATCGCTGCCGGAATCACTGCCGTGTGCTGTACTGCTGTCTCTGTCCTCTCCTTTTGGACGAAAGTGAGTCTCAATTGAAGACCAAATCAATGGATTCATTTTTCACTATTATTTTGCCCTTAGTTTGACTTCACTCGATTTGGCGGTGCGCTGGCCATTGCCGCGTTTGGGCTAATGATCATGGGCATTTGCATGATATTCATTCGCTCACAGGTGATGGTTATCGTTTACGCCGGAATCGGAACCGTTCTGTTTATGCTGTTCTTAGCCTATGACACACAACTGATAACTGGCGGCAAAAAATATGAGATCAGTCCCGAAGAGTACGTCATGGCCTCAATCATGCTTTACGTGGATATCGTTTATATATTCCTTTTTATCCTTCAATTGGTCAGCTCAGGGAGGGATTAACTTCCATTCCATTGGTTTCTAATGTTTATAACTTTTTAATTGTGTCTAAACTCAGCGCTAATCCTATTATTAATTACTCTAATCGTTAGTGAAATACCAGTGAAATGCCTGATAGCTATCCGATAGGCAACTCTTGACTCCCACATGACTTGAGATTAAATTTATATAATATAATCGTATAATACATATAATCCACTAATAGTGCAAAAATTGATTTTTATCCAAATTGTGCTCAGAATAAAATATTTCTCAATATTTGTCTCTTCAAAAGCTCTTCAAAACATTAAAAATAGATTAAAAATCTGGAAAATTAGGTTCAATCGGTTCCAAGGGCTCGGAGGGCACGATATGAGACGCAGCGCCTGAGTGGTGGTTGTCCTCATTGTCCACTCGTATGGCTGAGAGCGGCCCATACTGTCCACTTTGAGCGGCTTCTATAAAACTGCGGATTTGGGACTGAGCTTCATCAGGATTCATTTGCCTGTTAATGCTCATGGTCACTTCACTCATCTCCATAAAATTGTGTGGATTTTTAGGGTCTCTGTAAGTCACGGATCGCTTGCTTCCCCACGGTTTGCCTTGGTTATTTTCTCTGCCCATTTGCTCCCTTTTATAGTTAGGCCTCAATTCCTTCAATGATTGAAATTATAAACAAAATAAATAGTTATTAAGCGTTCGCTCACTTTGTTTGGATTCGGAAACTCTTTGGGGATATTCATTGAAAACTCAGCCAATAAAGAATGTCCTGGCTCAACTCCTGGCTCAAGGCCTGGCTCATGTACTGACTCAGATTCGTGAAGGCTTTGTTGGTTTCTATTTTGTTGATGATTCGCCAAATTAGATATAAGTGGACGAGTCGGAGGAGGTGGAGGAGAAATAGGGTTTCCTACAAGTTGTTGACTACTTGTTTGTTGAGTCACATCTACAATGAATAAAATTATGAGAATATGTTATATGACTGATATTAATAATCAGAGATGTGCTCAGATAGAGGACATCATATGAACAATAGAGAGGGTCAATCGATTTGATCGCTAGATTAAAAATATTAGCATGATGACCTCCTCCAGGTTCGAAGGCTTTCTGGTATGTCCTATCTTACGGCCCCCTCCTAGAGGATTGGATATGTGCATGCTTTAAATTAACGATTTATTGACCATGATTATTTAACACAACTTAAGTTATATGATTTACATTTCATCATAGTACGAGGAAATATTTATTTTCACCTTGTTCAATGATTTTCTCTTTAATATTAACATTGATGTGATTTTTTGCATCATTTGTCAGTTTATTTGGACGAAAGACGGCGTCAATAAGGGATGAGTTCTGTTTTGTAATCCTTTCCCCGAATTGAATCGCATTCAACGAAACTCCAGTTAAAGCCAATAAGTATATGATTTTCATCATCTGAAACGAATTTAATCTAAATTAAAGTTGACCATGTTTCATTTAAATTCAATAAATCAAATCATTTTGATTTTTTTAAAGAATTTTTAATTTTAATTCTAAACAAATGTCCATTTAATTAGATATGTGCTGAGAGGACTGGCCTTTTGCTTCCCATAGTGATAATCGGGACTATTACTTACCTTTACTATACTGCCCAAAAGCAAGGACTTCCCAGACAATCATTTGTAAGTCTAAGGACAGCACAAAGGCTTTGAAGAGAACCGACTA
Source organism: Punctoribates punctum (assembly GCA_034698165.1). Lineage (NCBI taxonomy): Eukaryota > Metazoa > Arthropoda > Arachnida > Sarcoptiformes > Punctoribatidae > Punctoribates > Punctoribates punctum. Next base: position 3,683 of record JAQGBD010000368.1, on the reverse strand, counting down.
ATTTTAAAGAATATAAGTTTGTTTGCAGACGTTAGTCATACTCTCATTATATAACGGAAAAAAGAAAACCCAAAAATATAATTTAGGAGTAAATCCTTAATTGAATTCATTTTTCGTTTTAGAATTTAGTCTAACATTTCTGACATAATTCATGGCATAAGTCATAACACAAATCATAATTTCTATCGATTTTATTCTTTATTCTTATATAAGTTTGAGTTATGTCTCAAAAGAATTTCAGTTTGAATCAAACATAAGTTTTGGTTATTTCACGCTTTAATTAAAGGCCAGACACCTATGAGAGAGGCTTAGGAAATGCCTATTCTAGGTATAGCCTAACCATTGCCTAACTAACGATCGTAAGTAAAATTGCCCTAGTAAGCACTTCATACACTAGTATTCATCAGAAATATCAAGAATAAAATTCAAAATATTAAAACTTGCAAGTGATCGCAATTACATACCCTCTCAATTTTGACCCCGAGTTTAATTTGAACACAATATTGAAGAGAATCGACAATATTTGTCAAAATCTATTTAAAAGCATAAGTGTTTTGCTTATATCTTATAGCATAAGATATACATAAATACGTCGAATATGAAGGCATTGACTCGAAATCACTTCTAAAACCTTTTCACTCAGTTCTCGGAAAAAGTTAATAGAAAAGAATAGACTCGAATAGACTCGAATAGACCCCTCCCTTCATATTTGGCCAAATATCTCATTAATTGTATTTTCAGTGCCACAAAATTATAATTGAGTTCAACAATTAATAAGTTTTCACTTTATCTGCATATAATATCTTGGTTGACATAATCAGGATATTTGTCATTTAAAAACATTGGCCAAAAAGTGGTCAAATATTGTCATAACGTTTTTATTATTAATTCGATAATTTCAATAAATATTTATTGTGTCAAACTATTTGCATTCTCCACAAATTTGGGCACTTGTTCTTGGCCATAGTCTCTCTCATTCTTGGTGTTTGTGGTTCTTCTTATCTTTGTGTTGTCTGTCGGTTCACTTATTACACAAATGGGTTATTCAAGAAATTGTGTCATTCAGTAGAAAATTGAAACATAAGTGAAATGAAAAGTTTATTCAACAAAATGATTACAGTCGGACCTCGATATAACCCAATTGGCAATTCCAATGATTTACATAAATACCTTTCTTTTAAAGCGAGGACTGACTGTATTTGATTGTCATTAATAAGTCATTATATTATTTCCGCTAATTTTTTTGTCTAAATTTTGAATTTTTCAAGTTTAATATTAAAATACCTAATAAACAAATGTGAATTAAGCATGTTCAACTTTTACGCTCTTTTGAATTGCATTAATTTATGTTTTAACCCCATATTTCCTACAGAAAAAATATCCTAGAGTCTAGAACCTATACGTAGACCAATTATTTATTCAATATACACATATCACCTGTTTTAAGACAAATTTTCAACCAGGAAATTTTATAACCGTGAAAAGCTTTCGAAATTTGCATAATAAAACTAGTTATAATCGAAAAATTGTGCAAGGGATAATCATGTATTTTTATATTTCTAATTTTAAACAATTAGACAAAGATCCTCCAGGTTAATTTTAATAATCTTTGAAACCCTCTACAATCCCGAAAATGATGGGAAATTTAGACGGTATTCTACCTTGGCAACTGGAAACAGACAATCAATGTTTGAAATTAGATATTCGGCGGAAAACTTTAGAAAAATGTTTTATTTTATTAATTGAAACAATAAATAGAGTGTAAACCCCATAGTCTTTGAGCCATAGAATAGCTTTAATTAACTTATTTGTCTCCAAATCATTATTCGGAATAATTTTGAAACTAAGAAAACCACAGAAATTATGGCATAATTCATATGAGTGGCATATAAAACAGGTATCGCCCAGAAGCCGAAAATTTGAAAATAACCCTCCTAAAATTTTTTTCGGTTATTAAACTAATCAATTAGTTGACCTGGACACTCTTTAAAGTTGAGAATTGATCGAAAAGATTATCGACGAAATATTTTATTTGTTTGCAAAATATTTTTCATTGAATACGGATTTGATTCCGATTCTAAAGATTTAGGTTCGACCAAAGGTTGCGAAATAGTCGGTTCCATAACATCAGACGGGGGTCGAGCGAAATAGGGTTCAGGCGAAAGACCATTTGCAGAAAGACTGGCCATCTTCCAGAAGTTGGGATCTGGTGGTCGACACCCATAACCATGTTTACAAAATTCTCGGGCGAATGCTTTTATAAAACCATATCCTTTGTTGTCATTCAAATCAATATAATTTATATCCCAATCAAATGCCATAAAGAATACCTTTTTCGTGAGATTTATTGCCATCATGGTCATAACCATAGTCTATCCCATACCCGTGGCCAAAATACTTCCAAGGTCCTTTATTTTAAAAATAAATTAAATATGCAAAACATGCATGTTAAACTAGTCTCTATTTACTAGAGTCTTAAAACGATTTATCTTTTTACATAAGCATGCAAAAATGCAAGTTAACAGTTACCTAATTAGTAATTACATGTATTAGCTAAAGATGATTTTGGAGCAAGTTTAAATTTGTAACTAAACATACCTCTGCCATACAAACCAATTGGATCATGATAAGCTCTGTGATCATAAATTTTGACACGCACTTTTCCATTTGATCCAGCAACACTGATGTAGCTGAGCACTAGAATATGAAACCAGGATAACAAACGGAAGAAATTTTTAGAGTCCATTATTTGTAAACTGTTCTCTTGATTTGTGAAACTATATGAAAAGCAGTGACACAATTCCACTCCATTTCAAATGGATTTCAAATAGCCTGCAAAAAGACCATTGCTTTAAAACTCATATTATCTCCATCAGGGTTCTCACTGAGCAAGGGAGGGGTCAATTCAATTATTATTATTGTCATTATACTTGAATTTGATTTACTCACTTAGACATTACTTTTTTGAAAGATTATCTTTTTCAACAAATAATTTAAAAGTTGATATCAGTCGGGACAATATCTTCACGCCTTCGCTCTTGGCTATAACTCATTGAAATGTTCATTTATATAATATATATCCAGATCTAGAATAGAGATAGAAGTGAATGAATCAACAATTTTTCACTTTCACTGATTCAATGATTATTTAATCGCATTTAATGTATAATTGAATACAAATAACAAACGCAAACAAAAGCCATAATCAAAATTATAAATTTTATTATGAAATAGATGTTTATTTTTCAATAATATTTTTCAAATAAATTCTTTTGTTTGGACATAAATTGTGAGCAAAAACACACAAATTATTATATTTTAGTTATTTTCAGTTCATTACAAAATTCAATTCAACAAAAGGCGAGAGAATTCAGTTTCGCTGTTAGTCTTTGGCCCACATTTTCTGACACAATATTGTTTGAGAGACACAACTGTTCCGTCTCTTTATACTCCATACAAAACAATTGTCTTGTTTATTATTATCACAACACATAAACTCATTACCATAATTACTTAAAAACTCAAATAGGTATCAATATATTTATAAATAGTTGAGTGAAAGTGAATACAATTGCAAACTAGCTTGTTAAAAAAATACCTTGAGACCAGGCTTACCCAAGCTTTTTTTCTCAGGGGGTATTAGGGGGGTGTCCTAAGCTTTTTTCAAAAAAAATTTCAGGGGG
>JAQGBD010000367.1:0-33341 GCA_034698165.1 Punctoribates punctum | reverse complement strand
GTTACCAAAATTATATACTACATTTTACATTCTGTAAATGTAGTGAATAAAATGTGAATCGAGTGTCGCATTCAAATCATATTCCGTTTATATCAGAATTCAAATGACATTAGTTTTCGTGTTTCAGATCTACGGAAGCGAACGGTAATCACATCTGATTTCCTCCGCAATAATCATATGAAAGCGGAATAATTCCAACAAATTTCAGACAATTTGTTGAACAAAACGTGAGACTCAAATGCTTTTCCACTTCTGATTCAAACTTTCCAAACGATAATCAGCACGTCTTCAGAGTTCAGACAAAGAGCTCACCATTTAATTCACTGCTTAACACAAACTAATGATTAGAATATTAAACAAAACTCACTGTTTATTAAGGAAATCGTAAAATACTGGAATAACACACTTTTCACAATAAATTCATTCCTTATTTTAAAATCTGTTAATAAATAGAGAATAATAATCAATGAAAATAACTATTAATCAATAATATTATGAAACTCACATATTCTCAATTGAAGCTAACTATTTATTGAGCATGGTTACATATATTATCCAAGAGCGTGAATTTGAGAATAATTTCGAAAACGAAATTAACATTTATTCAAATTTCATAACTTTTGTAAATAAAATGCGAATAAATACCCGAATAGTGAAGTTCTATCGGATTGTGACGGACATAGTGTTTGGGTCACTACTTATCTACACTTTGGTCTATATAATTGTGTCGTTCCTACATATTGGGGAAGTCTATGCTCCCAATCGATTCCTTACAACGGCCGGCATATTATCGATAATTCATTTGCTAACCACTCCTATAGGATATTTCGGAATCTATTTGGACAACAAAGTTATGATTTTGTTCTTCATCGTCAGCGGATCAGTTTGGACACTCCTAATGGGCTTTCATATAATATTCTTCTCAACAGTTCGTTAGTTATTTTCAATTCAAATGTTGGTTCAAATTTTAATCGTTGTTTGAATTGTAGATCGAGAGGACAGACCTAAGTTTCTGTACGAGAGTCCACTTCATTTGACTCTATTATTCGTTTACTTAAGCACAACCATAATAGCCGTTTCCATCGGTTCCGTTAAACTTTTGAAGCGAAAGATTTTGCTCAAAACATAAGTCAATTCTCAAAATTTAAATTCTCATTATTTTCTTACTTTTATTCTCGACTTAAAACGAATTCAATTAAAATTCTGAAGTATTTTCTGAATATATTTTTAAATAATTATCTTTTTGATTGATGTTTGAAATGATTGAATCGATATTTGAATAAATATTTTGCACTAAATAAAGACAAAAAAACTAATATAAGAATCAATTTATTCTTTCTTTTCTAACGATTCTTTACTGACAAGAAAGGGATTAATCATTTCTTCAGAAGATTGAATCGAATCTTTAGTATCGACATCAATGATATAATCAAAGCCATCATTATCTGAGAGCTCAGAATCAATTTGGTCATCGATTTCTGGTTCAGTTTTATGATTTTTTGTGTATCTCATTAATACATATCCGAAACAAATCCCAACGAAACATATGAATAGAATTAAGTAAATCAAAAGACTACTCCAGAAGTCGAGCCCTTCCGGTCCCTTCAAAGGTCTGATTTGTGTGCCTTCAAAGCAAACATTTATAATAAGAATAGTTTTTATGAATTTCAGAATAGTTTCTGTTTTACTGTTATTTTTATCCGACGTCTCATTCAAATCGATTGAATTTTCAACCAAAAGATTATTTGAATCGTAGATGAGATCCAAAATTTCATTTTCGGCATCACTTTTGAAGACTGAGTCAATCGCATCAACTCTGGTATTATTGATCGCAAAAGCATTGACTTTCGTATAATTATTGGCCGTATTTTCATCTGAATATTCTTCTATAGAATCGCTTAAATTAAATGCATTTCTATCGGGAAATGCAGTCTTTGACTCAAATAAGAGAACATTTAGACATAAAATCGCTTTGAAATGCATTTGGAAATTGAATTAATTAACCGAATAAGTGGTTACTTCTTCTCGAGTTAACACAGAGTTTGAGTACTTTTTGATTTTATTAAATAAAATTTCAAAAATAAATTCCAACAGATTTTTGAATTCAATCAATATTTGAATTCATTTGAGCACAAAATTTATTGTTTAATATATTAGACAAATAATATTCAAACAAATAATTAAATAACGTTTTAAGAGTTTATTTAATAATTAACAAAAGATTTTATCAATTTTTGAAAATCAGTGAACAAATTGTGAGAAGTATTTTATGAAAAGCAATCGATTGAGAAAACTTCATAAACGGAAGGGAAGTAAAAGGGGAAGTATTTACAAACAGAAAGCAAAACAGAACAGAAAGCAAAACACCGAAGAAAGCGCTCATATGATGGCCAAAGGCTATCTGAATCAGTATATCATTGATATATTGTATTTACAACTTTTTCTCATTTATTGGACTTCAATTCGTATGCGGTTCGCAAATATAGTTTCCTTCAATTATTTATATCGGGAACAGTTTAGCGATTGTGGTCAGTGTCGATGCTTTACATTCAAACTGGTATTTAATCAAATTCTGACCATAAAACTATAAAAGAGGTTATTCCCAGTCTCTCTCTCTCTCCCTCTCTCTCTCTCTCTCTCCAACTTTCACAGAATATCTTTACCTCAAATCAGTATATTTTGAATTTAATTCAATTATCAACGAAAGGAATTATTATCAAAATGAATGCCTCGAATGAAATTTCAATTTTGTGATATTCGGGATAAAAACAAAATTACTTCGATATAAAGGAAGCGATCAATTGGTTGAGTATTTTTAGGGATCAGATCTTTTGCAATGAGTTCAACAATGACTCAAAGCTATTGGCAAAGACTTCAAAGAATATTCATTAAAGAGGATGTCTTCACTTCTGCCCTCTTTTGGTTGCATTTGAGGTCACAATACTTCTATTGCACGAAAATAAAGATAATTTATATTTCTTTCCATTTATTAGAATACGTTTTGAGAGAAAAATATTCAAATTTCTGAATAATTAAAAAAATTATTTCAAAGGACGGGTTGTTTCCAAAGGTATTCTTCTTTATATCCGTCGTCTAAAGAATTGAAACAACTCTGAGCACAGGTATAGACAACGAGTGTTCCCCAATCGAGTGACTCGTCTGAGGCCACGATTTTATTGAGTAAATGAGGAGTTATTTGAAACTCAAATCTTCGTTTACTTCCACAGTATTGACACTCAGGTATAGGAAGAGTCGCCTTATTTTGTGCACAAATCCAAAGCGGTTCCACTTCTTTGTCATTGTCTTCATAACTGCAATATCTAACGACTTCTCCGGACGACAATCGCTTGAATTTATTGAAAATCTTTTGGTCTTCGCTTTCATTGTCTTCATATTTATCGAAGTTCTGCGACTGATATTCAGGACAACGGCTTTCCATTAGTTCCTCATATTTTTGTATCTCTTTTTCTTCTAAGTCTTGAGAAAATTCGTCTTCGCTTTCATTAGAGGATAATTCGCTATCAATCGTGAGATCCATTTCGACAAAAAGGGCTGAATTTTTGTCAACCGAATCAGTATTAGAGGAAAGGGTTCCGCACTTGAGTTTGTGGTTTCCTTCCTTCCAATCAATGATTTGATGTTCTTTTGAACAATAGTTTACTTTAAGACATTTCGAGCACTTATTCTTTGCACTCAAACCACAAACGAAACACAACTGATGTCCAAAAAGTTCAGGTTTTGGATCATAAGCCAAATCATCGCTTTCATAATCGGGTGGTTCTGAAGAATAGTAAGGATTGTCTCGACTTAACTGAGACCTCAAGACTTTAAACTGATTGCAATCGTTGTCAACACAACAGAAGACAAACAAAGTTCTGTGAAAAGCGTTTTCTTGAGTATCGATCGGAGCGTAAATCTGAAGCAAAAATCGCATCAATTTTCCACATTTAAAACAATTCAAGTCATTAGTCTTCGGAAGATATTTTAGATCCAGAAAAACAGGTTTTCCTCCGATTTTTGACGGAAAGTACTTATTCTTGAGCTTCCACTTCAACTTTGGATCAACTTTTAGAGCAAATCCCAAATCAATTGAAGACATATTTTATTAAATGAATGGATTTTTCTTTAATCCGATTAAAACTCAATTGAAATCAAATAACAAATCAATGTTTACATCGATTGAAAACACGTTTTTATAAACTATTTGAACACAAAATACGTAAATATTTAGTGTTTTCTCTGATTTCGTCATTATTTTCACCAAAATTTGTCTTCAATTCAAAGCAGTAAATAATTATTTTGTTTGCAATCCATTCATTAGTTATTGATTTCCAACTTATTTGACAAATGGTTCAAAACTTAAGTCATTTTGAGTGACTAATTGTTGATAACGAGTAACAAACCATTATTTGTTAGCACAAGATATGAGTGACTCTTCTCAAGAAATTCAATTAAATTCGGACAAAGAGATGACAAATAGTCAGTCAAGTGATCGAATTGGTGTCCGAAAGAGCCGCCAATTAGGGAAGTATTCACAACAAATGTCTCAGTCATCGGTCGACAGAACAGATGAGTGGAAGGGATCACAAGTCGTTAATTACAAGACATTCAAAAAATTTGGTGAAAACTCTTCCCAATCGTGTAATAAGACCGCAAAAGTGATACCTCTTAAGAGAGTGAAAGTCGACATCAACTTAATGTCTGATGAAATCAATGATCAAAAGTCAGACAAAGCCATGGATTCAGAGTTAAGTTCTCTTTGTTTTGATTTAAATCTTATTTGAATTAATTGAACAGAAAAAGCAATAAACGAAAAATGGATCCAAAAATTGAGACAAATTGCGAATCCAGTGCTCAGAAGAAGTCTCGCCGTTAACTCATTATATCGTATATTAGTTATCATAAAATCATATAATTTATTGATTTCCTTAAAATATTAATCATTTGATACTTAAAAGCGTTAGAAAATGTGATTATATAAGAAATTATGCTTAAAAAGGACCCCGTTTTCCATTTTTTCGATAAACACATATATTTTGTATAAACTTATTAAAAAATATTTGAATAAAATTAATATCAAACCAAAAAAATTGATTTAATTTAAAATCAAATCAAAAGTCATTCAAAGTTTGGCACAAAATCTAAGTCTATTTGACGTCATTTATGGTAAAAGATTTGTTTACTTTGAAACTGAGAACCAATTGAATGGAAACACGAAATGAATTAATCTTTGATTAGGTCTTCATTTTCAGGACAAATATTTTTACTTTTTTTTAATTTCAAGACTTTTCTAATATTTTAGACATATTTTTGAGTATTTATTTTATTAAATTATTTGAGAATTAAGTCGAATCTGAAGAGAAAATGTCTGAAATTCGTGAGTGGTTTATGGGTTTACCCCAATTCACCCGCTATTGGTTCGGGCTTTCGGTGGCGTTTCCTTTGGCCGGAAGAATCGGTCTCTTAAGTCCCTATCAAATGATTCTGACATCAGATTTCATCAATAGATTCCAGGTATCTGTTGACTATATGATTGTCAACCGTTGTAAACATTATCTTAAAGAGGATTAAAATATAAATTAAATTAATTACAGTTATGGCGACCAATGACTGCCCTCTTCTTCTATCCGATGAAATTTCATTATCTCATAAATCTATACTTTCTCTACAGTTATTCCATTCGATTAGAGAGAGGTTTGTCTTTGATTAGGTCTTATTGTCTAATATTTAGAATTAATTCAATTGTTTTCCCATTTAATCAAATGTGAAATCAGATCAGTTTACTGGCCGTCCGGCGGACTATCTCTTCCTTCTCTTATTCAACTGGATTTCGATTGTCGTAAGAAATTTGAGATCAATTTTAGTGGTTCCGTGGATTAAAACAATATATTCTTCAGATAATCGCTCTGTTTATGAATGTAATGCTTTTAATGGATCCGATGGTCTTAAGTGTTCTCTACATTTGGTGTCAACTAAACAAAGAAGTAATCGTCAACTTCTGGTTCGGAACCCAATTCAAAGCGCAGTATTTGCCCTGGGTACTCCTCGGATTCAACATAATAATGGGCGGCGGGTCTGTTCTCACTCTTCCGTTTGTTTTAAATTAATTGATTGTCTTAACAGAGGAATTGACGAATTGATTGGAATAGTTGTGGGACACCTCTACTACTTCATAATGTATAAGTACCCCGAAATCAATGGCGGACCACCTCTTCTTCAAACGCCATCATTTTTCTACAACTACTTCCCGAGCACTCCCGGCAGAGGTTCAGTTCACGGAGGCTTTCGTTATGAGCCGCCGCCTCAGAGAGGGCCTAACCAGGGAGGAGGCCGTCATAGCTGGGGATCTGGACATGTCTTGGGAGACAATTAATGTAAAACAGGTTTGACTTAAAAATTTTCAAAACATGTTTTATATAACTTATGGTTTTGTTATTCAAAATAATTTTATTTTACAATTAATTTAAAAATGTTTTCAAATAAATATAATTAAAACAATAATTGGATTCTCTTTAAACTGATTTCCACTAAAAGGATATCTTCGACACAAACACTTGTTTTCAATTTATCCTTAATTTAGATCCAATTGTTTATATATTTCACAATAATTTGTTTGATTTCGAAATCCAATCGCAATCCGAACACTGTTTCGCTATTTTCGTATATTTGGTCTCTTTGTGGGAATCAATGATCTTCTCTGCTATAAGTTTGCCGATAACCCACTCCTAATTCAAATATCAATCAATTATTGTTATTGGTTTTGTGTCACAAACCTCTAGAATCAGTGCCAGAATGAAGTGTAAGAGCGCCAGTCCTACAAGAATTCCTCGGAATTCATAAGTGAAACCTTCGGTTTCCATCTATTTGTGGGGAAAGTGTTAAAAATCTTTTTTAATCACAATTATTGAGTAATTACTTCGAAAGTGTCTGCAAACCAATGGAATGGCTTTTCGGGTGTAATTACAATAAAAAGTGTTGCGATTGTGGTTACCGTCAGTATTATCGAAAACAGTACTAAATTTAGAAAAACAGTTTATATTCTCTCCATTTGTTAAACATTCCTACCATTAGTATAGAATGGCTTTCGATAGGGCGCTCCCTTTGAGAAGACAATTACTAGAGATATGTATTGAAATACTTGTAATGTAAATATAGTGTAATTGTCGTGTGATTTGTAGTCTAATTCGTGGGCATCTTTGGGGTGTTCCCTATACCAACTCTGTTGCCACAGGACTACTAATCCCAACATTTGAAATATCAGGACTAAAATTATATGCAAAATGATTGAAGACAATTGAGTTAAATTGATGAGACTGGTCGGGGGCGCCGTTGGCGAGAGCTGGTAATGTGCTCGGGTCCGCCCAACTGCACAAAATTCAATAATACTTTAGATTTAATAAATGAATTAACAAACTTTTGATCCATACTTACAAACAAATACATAAAGAGATATAACAAATAAGTCCTGATATAAGTTCTGGATATCCGTTAAATTTGAGCGAAACTATTGACAGATTTTTTTCATGTATTTTTGAGACAAAACTATATTATTGTCAAAATTCTTACGGAATAGAGAATAAGAACTGCGAGGAATGCCGTCACGTTATATAACGCCATGTATTTGATTATTCCGAAGACCGAAACCAAAGAGGCTCTGCCTTCGCGTAGAAGAACTGTAACGCACGAAATATTTGGAGTCTTTGAGGTGAAAGGAGCGGCCACTGAAGCCTCTGTATCGGCCAGACTTATGCCACAGTTTGAAGCTTTCAAAGCTCCGACATCGTTAGCCCCGTCCCCTTTAGAATAATTATTGTGTGAACTCAACTCATATGGATTAGAATAAACAGACCTGTCTTTAAATAGAAGTAAATAATGAGTAATTAGTTATAGTTTTAATTAAAATTAGTTACCATTGAAACGATATATCCGTAAACTTGAAGCAGTTCTATGAGTCTCTGTTTGTTTTCGGGGGACATTCGGGCGAATACTACCCCACAAACAATCAATTTGGGCAACAATTCAGGGAAATGGTCCTCGATTATTTTGAATGTCTGTCCCGTCAGCGCTAAATGTGATCTCTTTTGCATCGGTATAATCAGAGAATTGGATTTTTCAGAAAAATCATTGCAATTATCGATTGTCTGATAGTATTCTGCGCTTAGTTTCGGACTTCCGTCCAAATCAGTGTAGCTGTCGATCAAAATGATTGATTCATTTTTGTCTATTAAATGGCATTCTTGAGCCACACTAAGGGCAGTGATTAAGTTGTCTCCGGTGGCCATTAAGGTCCGAATGTTTGCTGAATGCAAGGCATCCATTGTTTCGACCGTACATTCCTTTAAGTTGTTTTTCATGGCAACCAATCCAAGAAAAATCAGATTATTTTCGAGATCTTCTCGTTGTGATCTTTGAACTTTTGTATAACTCATTCCAGGAAGAGTACGATAGGCCACTGCAAGTACTCGATAACTCTTTTGAGTGTACCGCAGAAGTTCTTGCTCAAAATTTTTAGGAACAGTTTTAGGAATACAAAGAGTTGCGATCACTTCTGGAGCGCCCTTTTGTTCAGATTTCAAAATTGATTAAAATTATTATTTTATTGAAACAAATAATACCTTAACATATAGTTCGAAATGACTGTCCCCTAATAGTCGAGTTATTACTGACATTCGGCTCAAATTGGAAGAAAAGGGGAACTGACGGACAATACCGACCTGGGGCTTTTCGAATTCCGTTTTAACATATGGGGGCTTCACTATAGTCGGGGCCAACAAATCAAATTTGTTGGTGTCGTCCACTTGAGGCTCTTCTAACACCCATTCGGTTGATTCAAACAATTTGATATCCAAGGGGTCGCCGATCATCTTTGATCCCAATATTGTCAATGAGTGACAACTGGATAGACATATAAGTAGAGGACTTAATTCTAATTTCGCCGCAGAAGTGGTCGGTTCGGCAAAACAATTGGTTTTCAAATCATTCGGCAACACTTCCGCCAAATTCAGTTCATCCTCAGTAAGGGTTCCGGTTTTGTCAAAACAAATGGCATTAACACAACCGGCCATATTGATCGACCTAGGTGACATGCAATATATAAGATTGTCTCGTAGTCTTTTATCAACGAAAATTGAGGCCACAGTCATGGCTGCCGGCAGTTCCGGGGGAACCACTGAAACAAATTAAGTTTTATGGTTTCGTCAGAATTTTTAATTTGTTTTTTAATACCGATTGTAATCAAATCCAAAGATTTAATGAAAATGCTTCCGATGTCATCATTTCTTCTTATTTTGACAACAAATGTATAAACAAATCCAATGAGTGCCACACAAATCATAATTCCTATGAATTGATTTATATGACGATTGAATTTGAAATCGATTGGTTTAGGGAACAGAATGGAGCGGACGAGCTCTCCCTTTGCTGTTTGGAAACTGGTTCTGATAACTACTGCTCTGACCTTTTCGTGTCCATAATAACGAGTCTGTATGACTCGGGTTCCCGAGAAGATTATATGTTTGAAATGTTGCCTCCGATTGAATTCTGAGTGACTGAAAGGAATGCCTGTTTTGATGACTGGAACACTCTCTCCGGTTAACATACTTTCGTCGACGATTGCACTTCCATTGACCAGAACTACATCGCAATATATTTCAAAGTCATTAGTCGGCAGAATAATCACATCTCCCGGTACTAAGTGTTTGGTCTCTTGCTTTACATAATTGTTGGCCCCCTTCCACACCTCAACAATGTCTTCCCCGCTAACAGTCTTTCGAAGTTGTTTCTGATTGCGGCGGATCTGAACCGAACTGCTCACTAATGAGAGGACTGACATAAAAAGGATAAAACCCGCGTAATAGTAGTATTCCTCCAAAGACCACAAAATTATTGCCATCATTTGGAAGACATAGAACGGACTCAACACTTCTTGGAAGAGAATATCCCAATAGGACTGAACTTTTATTTCAATCTTATTTTCTCCGAAAAGTTGAGATCTGTTGGCATTGGTTTCAATCAATTGTTTTAAATGATTCAAAAGTAATGGAATCATACCTTTGAAACTGTTGTTCATTTGTCAGTCCGTTCTGTTCAGAAAAGTTAGAGCACAGAATATTTCGATCCAAACCATATATTTTTTCGAATTTCTTGTTTTCTTCTGACCAGAGATATCTTATTCTCTTATTTTCAAAAAATTTGAGTCTTTCAGTGGTTTCGAACTCTCCGTTAAATTTTGGGATCACATAATTAGTTCCGTTTCTCTTCTCTAAAGTAATTACTTTTTCAGTAAAGATTTGGTCGTATTTGTCCTGAAAATAGATTTAGATTTTGTGTCAATCGAAACAAAATTCAGTTCAGAATTAAATATAATTTAAAACAATATTTTGAGAAATTTGTGTCGAGTTTTCAAAAATATGTCCGAACTTACGATCAGAAGAACAGAATCGGCGGCAATGGGTGGACATCGTCTTCGAGTGGAGTAAAGCATCCAATGATTCTTCCAAAAGAAAAGAAGTCTCAACAAACCGGCGGTCACTCCAAACAATAGATAAGTGAGTATTGTTTTAATCCAATCTCTTTCATAGAAAAAGATTTCCTTCAAATAAATTGATTAATAAGAGAAATGTGTGGAAAGTATGGAAAGACAAACCATCGTTTCGTCTTCATCTCCGATATGTTGGATCCCATCTTTTGATTTGGTGTCAGAAAATTTTGAGGATAAGACTTGACATGATTTCATACCCGAAATGCTTTGAAATTATAATTTCGACCAAACTTTGCATAAGATTTCCAATAACTGAAACAGTTATGAAAGAACTCAAGAATTTTAAACTTTTAATGCAATTGTGAAATAAAAGTCAGTTATTCCACAAACGAAATCATATCTTAATTGCATTTTAAGTTATTTTATCATAAAATTAGATTTTCTTCTGATTTGTTCCACAAATAGTTAAACAAATCTTTCGATATCTGAAAGTTTAAAAACAAGTCATTATTTGATCATAAAAACCAATCTTTTTTTGATAAAAGTATTTTCAAATTTAAATTTAATTATTAGAATTAATTTTGGGTTTAATTAATAAATAATAATAAATAAATTCATAATTCATTTAAAACATTTAATTGAAGATCAGTTGAGAAACACATAAACTGTGATATAAGGCAACAAATTAATAATATTGTAATTAATAATTATTGTAATGTTAATTATCTGTGTATTTACCGGCAATTTATAGATTTATATGATAGGAAAGGAGACGCATATTCTGAGGGCTAATTGCTTTGACGCCAAACATTGCAATAAAAGAATAAATAAATTGTTTCTCATATTCTTAATAAGAATTTCTTATATAAAATCAGATAATTATTTCCAAATTAGAGAAAAATATTCATAACATTAATGGTCTTTACGTCAATTTGTTCTCACAAATTGTTATTCAACTTTTATTTGTGGTGTGCTTTCAATTGAAGGTTTCTGCAGATCCTTATTGTGGGGATGACTGTCAGGAATGACTTCCCTTTCTGTGAAGAATTTGGACCCATTATAACAAAAAGCAACGATTTTAAGAGAATTTAATTTATTTTGACTTAAAATTTATTACAGTTTTAGTGAAGTTTCTGTTGAAATGAGAGATAAAAACATAAAAAATTTTTAAATAAAATTGAAATAAAAAAATTGGTCAAAAAATTATTAAAAGAATTGATTGAAAAGTAGTCTAAATGTTGTAATTGTGGTAAACAAATGAGACAAATGAGAGGCACATAAATACAATTCCACACAATTTACTAAATGCTAAATCAGTTAACCGTTTGTCGTCTAATATAATGATTACATTTAAACAATTCTCCAAATTTTACATTTTTTGCCAAAAAACAGTTCAATTGTAGGCCAACGCGAGTCGAGTGCCTCAAATGATTTCACACAACTCCTGATTGGAAATACCATACATTCCTTCTGTAGACAAACAACAGACAGAATGTATGGTCGACGCAATAGTCTTGAGTTCTTCGGAGTCCAATTCAGGCACTTTTGGGCATCGAATCCACTAATAGTCGGTTTATATTATTTACAATTATCTCGAATTCGATACATTAGTTGCCAATCATTTAAGAGGAAGAAGTGGCACAAAATGTGTTGATTTTTAGCCAATAATACGAAAAATCATTACATTATATATACTTTAAGTAAATTATTATATCAAGAGTTATGTTAAATGTTTTCTCGACAAATGAATTACTCGAATGACTAGTGTTTGCCAAACAATCACTACATTTACGGCAGTTTTTAAATACTGGTTGTGTTTCGCATTCATTCGTCAGTTTTGGCTTTAAATCGATTTCATATTAATTCAAATATAAGCCAATTATTAGTTAGAAAATAGATATAAAAAGAGCTGAAAGAGTGCTATAAAATGTCAAATTAAACATCAATTTAAACATTTGATTAATTAAGTGATACATTGAATGGCAGAATGTCTTAAAAGCTGTCTTAAGTATAATTTAGTTTATTTTAAAGATTTTTCAAATCATATTTCGATTGAAAACGCATTTGAATCGCATTATTGGAGGAATTATCACAAAAAAGACAAAATTTGGGGAAATTGTTATGAAATGAATCACAGATTATATAAATATTATTCGTTTTTTTTTTTGAAGAAAAGAAACCGAAAAATATTTAAAATTATTTAGAATCAGGTTTTCTAATAAATAGTGGATTAGTTGGCACTCCGGACAAGAGATTCACGTCCTGTCCATAAACACAACGCAACAAAAGCTGCCAAATATTTGATAATTACTTTAAATATAAATTATTTGATTGAATGGAATGTCAAAAAAGTTGATGGTTTAGTTCAAAGCGCTTCTACCGAAAGGTTCGAATGGTTTCGTCGATCACTAAATAAGTGATAAAATGGCAGTTTTTGGGCCCAATTATCGGTTGAATCGTAGAAATAATGTATAAATTATGTAAAAAGTTGTGATAATTATAATAATAGTAATTATAATAACAATTGAATTCTAATTATTACTGTTATTACTGTCGACCACATTATTATCACTTAAATTAGAGAATAATTTACTAAATATATATATATTTATAATTTATATATACGTATCAGAAATGATAAAATTGATGGCAATTCTTGTGATTAAAGTGTTGAGCAGTTGTTCGACCTTTGCTTAGAAAGTCTGGTCATTCATATTAACCACAAATCTTAAGCACTGGACAATCAATAGAAGCCATAGGAATGACTCGAAAACCGTCGAAATCATTATTGGAAACAATAGTCTGCATTCAAATAAGTGCCAAATGATTGGGACGGCTCTCTATTGTGAAGAGTCGGTTATGGAGAGTCCATTCTTTGAATATGTATATTAAATATCGTTTTTATTTGATTCGGTCGAAGAACTCCACCGAAGTATTGCAGAATTTGATTCTCGGTTTGGTCTCAATTGAGACGAACAGTAATTGAACGACGACTCAGACGGTGTGGAAGTGATTCGACAATCGGTCGGACATTAATTACATCGTATTTACAAATTGTTTCACATTATAGTTGAGATCCGTTTAAACATTTGGCTAATTATAGACATATATTTGTTGGCCGCATATGGTTTCACTCGTCTTCACTCTCTCCCTGTCCATACATTGTCGCTAAGTTCTGTTCAATCAAATAGATTCCAATTAATTGAAATTCTGGAAAATTGCGTACAATGTAGTCATACCTGGAATCTGGGGCCCCATCGGTTCAAATAATCGAAATCTGTGTCCGCGTCGTTCAAATCTGATGCCAAAGAACTTAAGGAACCGGCAGTACTGCCGCAGCCCTCATAAGCGTAATTTCTAAGGTCATCAAATGGAGGAGCGTTCGGGTCGTTATCGGCTTTGTCTAAGTTGTCACGTATTAGATCTCCGACGTCTCGATTCGGGTCTATTGGATCTGATTCGAAGATATCTATTGAATATCTGTTTATTATATTTAAACAAAGGGGACATACATTGTCTTTGACGCATATCTTTGATGACTCCGGGCTTATCCTTACCTAAGATAGCACCGGTTGGGTCTATAGGAATACGAAGAGGAGTGATATCATAAGCATTCATGTCGTCCTCTCCGCCCCCTTCGTCGTCATAACTGATTATATTTTCTCTGACGTCGTCGTCGACATCGTTACCGAACTTTTGATGAGGTCTTCGGCTTCGAGTATAGGCGACGATCACCAAAACCAATACTATAATAGTTTTAAGCAATTAATTGAAGGTTTGATTTGAAGTTCACTTTTACTCCAAATGAATGTCGAATGCATTGAATTTTGTTTAAAATTAAATAAAAATAAAACCATTTCTTACGTAAGTAGAAAACTAAACACAAAACAATGACTAAGAGTGCGTCGGAGCCTAACCCGACCTGACCCGAGTGCTTAATATATGGGCCGTCATCACAGGAACAGTTGTCACATCTGAAGCCATCGAGTGGACAGTCACACCAATAGCCACCTCCGCTCTCGACATTATAGCAACGGCCACCCCGACCACAGGGCTGCCAATCGCACTCATTCTTGTCTTCACAGCCAAGTCTATTGGGTGTCATTTGGAGACCCGTCGGACAACTGAATAGTGATTTCAATTTAACGATAAATTTCAAACCTTTTGACCGATTCATTAGTTGTTTGTTTAGTTTTGATTAATGCCTTTCACCGTTTGAAGCAAAGAATTAGAGCGAAATTCAAGTATTCATGCATTCGATTCATAGAGTATTAGAGAACAGGGATTAGTTGTGGTATTACTCACTCATTATATTAACCAAACAAATAATAATCATCATTAGTGCGGCGTTACTCAGTTGAAGCTCTTTTCCAATCTTCTGAGCGGTACAGTTGGGCCCCGAAAAAGATTCGGGACACGTACACGAATAGCCCTCTCCCTTATCCAGATTGGAACAGGTGCCCCCGTTTTGGCAGGGGCTAAGCGTTTCGCATTCATTAAGATCGGTACAGTTCTTGCCGTCAACAGTATTGGCAAAACCCGCCGGACATCTGTTGTTAGTTAAGTTAAGGACAGAGTCAGCCAACAACCCATAGAAAAGCAGTTTTCATGCATTTAGAGCCCATATATTCATGCAATCAGTTGGTCTCCAAAAGTAAAAAATGGGTACTGACCTGCACTCGTGCATCATCCAGAGGTCGTTACACTCGAATGGGTGGTTGCAATGGATACCCTCACAGGGATTGTTTGAGGGACAGCCGTTAATCAAGTTTCTCCATTCGACTACCGCTGCGTTTTCGGACCCGTTTTCCATCGGAAGAAATTTTTGATCGAGTCGTATGTCATTCATACACCCTTTCCGTACAAATAGACAATTGAATGACTCAATTCTAAACAGTGAGTTGACTCTTACCTTCTTGGAAGTCACTGTCAACGACTGTAACGCCGGGTCCCACGTATTGAACGTCTCCGCCGGCGATTACATTTTGTTTCTCTACGGGCAACAGTTGGTGTAATCCCTCGTAATCTATAATTTCATTGAAACGACGACCGCCGCCGCCGTCAAGAGATATGGAAGCAGTGCTACCGTAGCGTTGGACCTGAACTGTATGCCACTGACCATCGCTGACATAAACAAAGGGCAGCCACAACTCGCGTTCATCAGAAGCGCCCAAATTATGTAAATTGAATCTAAATCTCAATTTTTTGTCTTTGATTTCGAGGACACAGTATTCGCGGCCGTGTTTTGAGGCCACTCTGAAGAGTTCTCCGTGTTTTTGGCGCGTTCTGAACATAAGCTGCAGATCCGTCTTATAGGGATCGGGTTCGAAGGAAAGGGCGTACTTTATATAACTGCTTTGTTGGAACATTTTTGATTGGGTTTCTTTGTCACATCGGGCGCCCCACCAGCCGGAGTCACATATACATCGAGCAGATGAATAGGTGCCGACACACTCACCACGAAGACAGCGTTTGGTGATTGAGTTGGCGTTACACTGGTCTTCAGATGGGGGACATCCGGTTTCGCTTCGTTCATAGCTTCCGGGAGAGCCCAAGTCATACATAACTGAGTTGTGGATAAAATTTTTGATACAACCGGTGAACCCCTGTTTGGTCGGCAAATAGTGCCAGTCGTAGGTATTGTCGACGTGTTTGTGGAGAATACCTCCGATTTGAAGGGGAGAGTTCACATTCAGGTACTCATTGAAGCCCACAATTCGAGTGACGTTTTCACAGCGAGACCTATCAATCTTTGGCGGATCCGTTTCGTCCACAAGATTTCCCACACAGTTATCAATCATAAGTCGCGCCGTTTCTTTAGTCCAGAATATATCGATTCGATGCCATTCCCCGTCGTGTAAATCTCCGGAAGGATTGATTGTGAGTTCGGCTGTTCCCGAACCGAAGTCTATTAAGAACCTGAGTTTTCCTCTGAAGAGTTCCAATGATATGAAGTCTTTGACGAATTTGGTTCCAAAGACGGGCTCTACTATCGGTCCGTTGTAAAAGATCAGACCATTAGGTGTTCGGGTCATAAACTCTAGGCTGAGGTGAGAGTCCTGACACTGTTGAAGAGGTGAAAACCAGGCCCACCCGTCACCACTGAAAGATCGGACTGGCATTTGGCACTGAGGACCGGTATAGCCTTCTGGGCATTTGCAAAGAATACCGACCGATGAGTCAGTGCAACGGCCGCCGTTATGACAGGGAGAGGGCATCTTTCGACAGGACTCGATTTCTGAGAAATCTCTGGCACCACACGTGCACTTCGGACGAACCCCGACATTGACGCCGACAAATGAGGTTCGGTTGGCGTTCACTACAATCGGCTGCGGATTTATTTCGAGAACATTAGTACAACTGCTCTCACAGTTGACGTTCTCGAACAGACATTCATCGATTCCGACTAATGTTATGTTAATTCCGACCTCATGTTCGATAACTCTTCGGTTAAGACTAACGGCTCCGTCCAAGAAGATTGACTTCATATAAGGAGAGCCATGAGCTGCGAACCTGATATCAGTAATGGGAGGTCTTTCCTGTTTAGTGATAACACTGAAAACATCCAAATTGTTTTTGTCGACTTTGAGAACCCGCGCCAACACATCTTTGAATCGATCGTAGAGGGAAACCACTTGTCTCTGTTCCTGATAACTCCAAACACGAATAAATTCTTCGGAAGTGATGCCCGAAACACGAATAGATCCAGAATTATAAATGGCTTCTTCGGGTATTTCCCGTACAATAACCGTAACATTTGCGGGAACTTCTTGTGTGTGTTTCCGGTCATAAACATTGAATTTGAGAACAAACTCCCCGTTCGTCACGTTTTTCATAGTAATCATCCCGTCGTCAGCATTCAAGTCAAACAGAGGATGGGGTGAACCGCCCTCCCAGAAGAATGTCTTATCGGGTAAGTCCCAGTCATCCAAGTCTTCGACATGAACTCTACCGATTTGTGTGGGAGGAGACTGTCCTTTGAAATTGTAGACGAAAATGGTTTTGCTTCCGGGATGCATACGATTGTCGTTTATGTCCCCAATTATTACCGTCAAAGTACTCGTTCCAGTCATTGATGGATAGCCACTGTCTTTGATGATAATTGGAACCAAATATTCTTTTTGTGTTTCTCTATCGAACTTTTCTTTTGACTGAACGATAGCCATTCCGTCCCCATTAGCCCCCTTAGGGTCGTGTTGTACTTCGAAGAACTTCCTGATCAGGTCGGGTGCGTTCGGATCCATTCGGAAGGTAAAGGGCGGACCATTGCCTTTAGACCTGTCGTCGTCATCGGTGGCTAATATTTCTTCAACTTTTCCGGGAGAGCTGTGCTCAGTGATGATCGGTCGGTAGTCTTTCAAAAATCGCGGGGCGTTGTCATTGATGTCACCGACAACTACAGTGAGGGTTGCTGTGGCTGTGCGGGGAGGAACCCCATCATCAACGGCCAGAATCTTCACCTGATGTCGAGGAGTCTCCTCCCGATCGAGCATTCGTTGAATCTTTACGACACCGTTTTGGTCAATACTGAACTGTCGGCGTTTATCTGAAGAGCGATCGATTTGATAACTGACTCGAGACTTCCCGCCCTGATCTGCATCAGTAGCTAAGAATGTGGCCAAACTCGTGCCCTCTTTGGAGTCTTCGAGAACCGTTACCTCAATGTTTGGTTTTTCGAACTCAGGTTTGTTGTCATTAATATCTCTTAATCTGAATTCCAAACAATTTGTAAATAAATCAAAGGATTTGAAGAAATCGATTACTCCTTACCTGACGTTAACCTTCGCGTAGTCCACGTGATAGGCATCCATGGATTCGCCGCCGTTGTCGCTCACGGATATCGTTATATTAAACCCAAACCTTTGCTGCAGATCTTCATAATCGAGAGGTTTGGCCACTTTGAGTGATCCGGTGCCGTCTGAGTTGGTGACCATGGTGAACTTATCAGAACCAAAAGTATTGTCAATAACTTTATAACTAAATCGATTGGTTTCGAGCAGATCTCCGTCGTTGACAGAAACCACTAAAATGGGAACTTCTGGGAGTCCGTCGCCTTCTGTTTCATCGACTTCGACAAACCAATCCTTTTTTGTGAACTCTGGCGGCATATCATTGATATCTTTGATTTTGATGGTTGCAGTTCCGGTTCCTTTAAGACCTCCGCCATCCATAGCCACCACTTTGATGGTGTACTCGGGATTAGTTTCGCGATCCAAACAACAGACAGCAGTGGATATAACACCGGTTTCCTCGTCGATAGTGAATATGAGTTCTCCGTTTTCGTTGACTTGATTTTGTTCGATCGAATATTTCAGTTTTGCGTGAAATCCTTCACTCGGGTCGTCATAATCGGTGGCCGTCATTGTCATAACAGTCATACCCGCGGTTCCATTTTCAGTGACATTTCCCGTGTAAATAGAATATGGAAAGAAGGGAGCGTTGTCGTTTATGTCCTTCAGGTTGACCAACACGTCTGCGTAACCGACTAATCCATTTCCGCCCTCATCCTCTGCGAAGACAGTGAATCTCCATTGTGAGCGACCCGTCGGTAAGTCGCGATCCAAAGGACGCAAAACATATATCTCGCCGGTAGTGGTATTTATTGCGAATTTACTGTTAGCCGGATCGTCGTCTTCTATGCCCTGACCTGTAAGGAAGTAAACTATTTGTTGCGGACGATCCTTATCGCCATCGGTTGCGGTCACCTAATTATGTGATAACTTTAGTCAATAAATGAAGTTTTGATTCAATGGAAGGCATTCGAGAGTGAAATGAAAATGAGTTTCAATACAAAAGACAAACAATTCTTTGAATACAAAAGAAAATTAAAAGAATTGCGACAAAAGTGAAGACAATGACTGTGAGTGACATTTTGTGGGACAATACCTTCAGAATGACTTTCGGCAGACCAACTGAATCTTCTTCTAAAATAGTGGTCTCATAAGAGCTTTGATTAAACTTTGGGGGCAAATCATTTATGTCTTTCACACGGATTCTAACTTTCGTGTGATTCTCACGCAAAGTGTCCGATGCGACCAGAGTTAGCTCATACTAGAAGTGGACAACAAATCCAAAACAAAAGCAAAAAAAAAACTCAAAAATCATGCGTAAAATCGTGCGTCAAATGCATTAATTTAGTGGATTTGAAATTTCATTCGATTTTGTTTTGAGTGCAAACACAAGACATGACCAAAGAATTGTTGGATTGCAATGACCTGAAGTATTCGTTTGGGGACATGTCTGTCGTCTTCTTCAGTAATCTGAGTCTCATAAGTGGGCCGATCAAAGGTCGGCGGATTGTCGTTAACGTCTTTTATATGAATGATAACAGTGGTGTAGTTCTCATTCAAGTTGTCGGAGGCGACCAAACGGAGCTTATACTGCAATAAACCATTGGATACCACTTTTCTTACGGTTCACACAATTTATCAAAAAACCCGAACTCAACAAAATCGATGACAAATCAAAACAAAACTGAAATCTGAATAAAATACCTCTT
Organism: Punctoribates punctum; assembly: GCA_034698165.1. Classification (NCBI taxonomy): domain Eukaryota; kingdom Metazoa; phylum Arthropoda; class Arachnida; order Sarcoptiformes; family Punctoribatidae; genus Punctoribates; species Punctoribates punctum. The sequence goes on along the minus strand of JAQGBD010000367.1, from coordinate 13,362 downwards.
TTCTGGTCTCGTAGTCAAGAGGGCCGGCAACAAATATGGCTCCCGTTTCGTTCTTCACAGCGAAGGCTCCGCCTTGATTGCCCCGAGTTATTTCGTATCGTATTTTCGAAGCTAATTATCAATTAATTTGTTAGATAACTCAAAATTAGAGGATTGGATCAATTGATGGCTTACATTCATCCTTGTCTTTTGCAGTGACAGTAATCACTGTGTGTTGGATATCTTCGTCTTCATTGACTTCTGCTTCATATAACTGTTGGTCAAAATATGGCGGATTGTCGTTCTTATCGCCGATTCCAATACGAATATATTTGGTCACAGAATTGGGTTCTTTAGGCTTCATATTTGGTCTGTCAGAAGGAGCGCCGTCTTCTGCGCGGACGAGTATAGCGTAGGCCTGTTTTTCCTCTCTATCGAACTCAGTTTTAGTATATATTTCTCCGGTTTCGCGATCTATTGAAAAGAATTTATCGCTTCCATCCTTGGATTCAATCCCGTAATAGACTTTGTTGTTGGGATACGTGCCGTCCCTATCAATGGCCTGAACCTGAGTGACTTTGGTTCCGGGAGGCATACCTTCCAAAACAGTTTCCTGTTCTCGTTCTATGAAGAGAGGGATCTCGTCGTTGACGTCTTCCAAAACAATATAAACGGTGGCCTCAGAGGCCAACTGTTGAACGCCGTTATTCTCGACTCTGACCGTAAGGTTGTACTGTTGTATCTTCTCATAGTCGAGGGGATAGTTGACGAATATGTCGGCCCACGTTATATCGTTCTCAACCCTTTGACTCAAATAAAAACTGTCCCTTTTATTGGTTTGTTCGGTTCCGCCTCTCATTAAAGAGTAGAAAACCGTCGGATTGTCGGGAATACCAGAGCGAGCCTTAATTGAAATCACTTTCCGGCCGACGTCCATATTCTCGCGGATTGAAATCGGACCATAAACTGGTTGATCCCAAATCGGAGGATTATTGGCCCGATCGACGACATCGATCACTATTTCAACGGAAGCCTTGTGTTGGGGAAACCCGTTATCAGTAGCGATGGCTTTGAGGTGATACTGATCTCTATCGAGAGGTCTCTTAAGCATAATCCAACCCGACTCAGGGTTTATGGCGAAGTAATCGATGTCAGATCGTTCGGAAGGGGCGGTCAGGTTGTAAGTGATGGCACCGTTGTTATCCGCGTCTTCATCTGATGCCGAAACTCGAAGAATATTCGTACCGATAGGAGTGTCCTGTTTTACATTTTCTTTGTATTCTTGTCGATCAAAAAGTGGGGGATTGTCGTTGATGTCAGTTATTTCAACTTTGAAAGAACAAACGCCTTCCAGTGGAGGAGAGCCTCTGTCGACCGCTTTGACGGTCACACTGACGAACCTTCCGTCGTCGCCCTCCCGATCGAAAACTTTGTTTGTCTTAATCTCTCCGCTCACTTCATCCACAAGAAATTTGGTCCCCTTTTGGTTGGGCTGTTGGACAATAGAATACCTGACCTGTCCATTGTGGCCTTTATCCTGATCAGTAGCCTTAACGGTAATAACAGGCGTCCCACTGGGCGCCCCCTCCTCTACTTGAGGGGCATATAACCCGCAGTCTTCAAAAATTGGTTTATTGTCGTTGACATCAGTAATGAAAACGACGACTAATGCTGTGCTGGTGTGAGTAGTGAGCGCTCCATTCTTACAACAGGAGCCGTCGTCTCTGGCCGTGACGTTCAGTTCATATTTGTCTTTATCCAATTCAATCTCTCCGGGAATGAGTCGAATAACACCCGTTCGCTCTTCAATTGTGAACATTCCGGAAGTGGTTCCGCCGCCGACGAAACCGAAGTGTATATTATCGCCGTCTTTATCACTCGCGACAACTGTTGTCACTAAAGTGTTTGGTCCCGCGTTTTCGTCTACATTAGGAGTGTATACGTCTTGACTGAATTTAGGGGTTTCGTCGTTTTTATTCTCAGTGTAGACACGAACTGTTGCCGTTCCCGTCATCGGAGGGTCGCCCTTATCTGTGGCCTTAACGGTGAGTACATAAGTATTGTTTACGTCTGCGTCCAGTCTTTTGTTCGAATAAATAATTCCCTTTTCATCGATAGTGAACTCTTCGCGACCCAAAGAGTAGACAATTTCGGCGTTTTTTCCGGTATCCAAATCACTGGCAGACACTTGAAGTATAGAAGTGCCGATTGCTATGTCCTCATCGATGTTGTGAGCTTGGTAGTCCGGAAGTTCGAAACGGGGGGCGTTGTCGTTCACATCGGTTACTTTGATCGTCAATTCGACTGAAGTGGAAAAACCTCCCGAATCTTCAGTTGCGGTCACAATAAGAGAATACGTTTTCGGTTGTCTTAATTCTTCGTAATCCAGTTCTTTGGCCAATTTGACGACACCAGTAGTGGGACCGATATTGAAAGTGCCGGCCCCTTTGCCCTGAGCTCGAAGGGTATATCGGATGTCTCGATCAGCAAATGATTTGGCCTTTACTTCAATTATATCGGAGTCCTTCCTCTGGTTCTCAGGAATGGTTGCCTCATATCGAGGCATATAGAACTGTGGCGGACGTTTACCCCCCATTATTGATAGCCGTTCCTCTTTAGTAGACTGGAATTGTCTGTCCCCTGTGGGCCCGTTGTGGTCCTCAGCCTTCACATAGAGGACATATTCTTTATCGAGCATAAAGGGTTCGGTTCCTCTGGTCCTGACTTCACCGCTTCGTTCGTCGACTTCAAACCTTCCGCCGGCTTTTGAATCAAACAATTGTTTAGAAATCTATTGAAAGTATGACTCAAAAGGACTCACTTCTGTCTCTGACTAAAAAGTAGTGAATGTTGTGGTCAGTGTCGGGATCACGTGCTTGTAGTTTGAAGACCGGTGTTCCCGGCGGTGCATTCAATTGGACGACGGCCTGCATTGGAAGCGGTCTGTTTATGAAGTATGGGTTCTCGTCGTTCACGTCCTTTAAGTGGACGATAATCCTCTGTCTCTCCAATTCTGTGTTAAAACAAATTTCATTCAATTTTTTTTCAAATAAAGAGAGGAAAGCCTACCATTAATATGAGGTCCGGCGGCGTAAACCCAAAAGTCAATTGTCTTTTCTTTTCCGAGTTGTTCGTAATCCCAGACTTCTTTGACTTTGACGGCACCGGTCGAGTCAACGGTTATCCATCGGTTTGGAGTTTCAATTTTATAGGTCTCTTCGTTGAGCTTACGATCCAATTGAAAGACAGTCATTCCCTGAACAGAACCGTCCGACTCCTTGAACTCATAGCTCTTCGTCGGCCGAACCGAACGCTTTTGCATAGATTTGCGGGAATTGTGGACATTATTGGCATAACTGATACTAATTATTGAAACAAATAATATAAAAACAAATGTCCAAAAACTCTTCATTTTCGTTGATTTTCAATCAAATGTCTTTCAATCGAAATAATTAAGCGATTGATTGCACTTCCGATGCATTGATCACAATATGAGACACAATATGAGCTCAAATACCAGACATTCACTCAAATCCAGTAAATCACTGTTTGTGTCATAAAATCATTGCCAATATTTAATGGACTCAATTCTTCATCAATAGAGAGATCATAACTAAAATCCACATTTGTTTCAAATATTAATCGGATGTAAACTTTATTTAAAAATTGATGAATCAGTGAATCAAAGGGACAAACAAACAGTGATTGCATTCGTTGGAGTCATCACAAGAGTCATAGGCTTCAGCACTCACTATACCACTCACTATAGCACTCACTCACTCTTAGTCTCAAACAGAGCTCAAAACAACGCCCTTTCACTCGAAACCCGTACGCAAACGCATTGCTGCCGACAACTACTCACAGCTATCGGTACACAAATACAATCATTTTGGACCTCATCACTAATCTTCACCACTTTTTTACTATTAAAACTAATTCACATCAATCTGAAAGTTATAGTAAACTAAAACAATAAATTATCATTTGTTTGAGTACTTAAATTAAAGACATCGTAGTTTAATTATGTTAGAATGTGCTAGCAACAACCCTCCTTCTCTGTTTTATAGAATATCGTTGTTTTTGAGTGACCTTACTTAGGGTTAGTGATTCCGAGTGACAGTTGGAATGACTCGAGTATAGGACAAGTTCTCTGAGCCATACAGTGAAGCGTTTACATGATTTTGAGGACACACTCGAAAGACACCAAATGTTGTCTCTTCTAATAACCACTTTTAAACCTTTTATTATTTTATATTTTTTCGTTTCGTAAGCTTTTATTTGATAAAATATATTTCCAATACTCATAGAAACGCGAAAAAAATTTCTGATAAAAAATTTATAGCGAAATGTGTTTTATCGGGTAATAGACCGGAAATCAATGAATCAGAGCTTTTCTTCCAAATTATACTCTCTTTGAATGAGATTTTGAGGACCGACTTCTTATAACTTATGCCATACTCTTAAGAAGACTTCATTAAGTTTATGTTTTCTATAATTTTCACTTTTTATCTCTGGTTTTAAAAATAGTTTTAAATTCTTTGAAATGTACATAAAATAACTGATAAGTTAATGGTCGAAAGAATGAGCATGGTGATCATGTCTCTTACATTTTGGATTTTGCAACCCAATTATTAAAGTTTCCAGCATCAATTGTATAAATATCTTTTTCAATTAAACATTTTTATGAGATATTAAACTTGCCAACGGTGTTTATTTGGAATTAATTTGTAGTCATGTGATAAAAAGGATCAAGCTCATCTATAGCTAATCTATAAAATAAAGGAATTCTATTACTTTTTTATGAGATTAGATTATTATTGAGTTAAGAAAAGTTGTTTTTCAGTTAAAATCATTGATTATTTGCATTTCATTTAATTATGTTTCGCATAAATTAACTATTTTTAGATGCGATCAATATTTGGCTTTAATTCAATCAATTGTTTTATATTAATTTGTGAGCCATTTGTCAAACCTGTCAAAGATTCCCATTATATCCCATTATATTGTATTTAACCACTTGAACGTTGTAATAAACAATATCTACTCTAAAAATCCCAAGTTCAAAATAAACGTCGAAAATAATTTCAAGTTTAATAGTTCGAATATTCTGTTCCATGTATAAAAATGACCAAGATATATCACGTTAAAGCGTCAGTTGCAAGTTGCAACATAGTTAATAATAATTTTGAGAATTTTAAAAGAAGTAAAACATAATTTTCTTAAATTAAATGTTCATTACACAAGAAAAATGAGTAAGCCCACAAATTATACCTAATTATTTGGTGAATAATTTCCTTGTTTTACATCTTTTTAACGACCTTTTCTCAAAGGTTTATTCCAAGATTAAATTACATTATTATTGCCAATTATTTCAGTCACTGAATAGTTTTCTTAAAAGTTTACTAATATTAAAGACCAGGAATAACTAACTTTCTAATTGATTAAATTGCTATTATAGAAACTGAGAGTGGTCTTTTATCTATAAAATAATGGAATGAAAAACTATATCCAAAAAAATTATTATAACCTATAAAATAGAAGATAATATTCCGGGCAATACTCCGGGCAAAACACACTATTGATTGGGAATAACTTTTGGATTGAGTGACAATTTTTGTTAACATCCTCTCAACGTTTAAAAACATTGGATTTGTTTCCAAACATATTGTAAATTATTATCGTTTAAATTGAATTTAATAATAAAATAAAAAAAAATTGGATAACAAAGTGTCGAATGTTTTGAATTCTTTTGCCTTATTATGAGAAAATGTTTTTCGCTATTATATTTAGTATAAACAAGATGTAACTAGGTGGATTCCGTACAGCTTTGAGTACTAACTGAAAAGAAAGTGTGAATTGAAAAAATGATTTCTTAAAATAGCTAAAAGTTGAGGAAAATTTGAAATTAATTTTGTTTTTTATTTTCAAATTCTTTCAGCTGTAAAATGTTTGACTCATAAGTTTTGATTTTATATAAAAATATTTTATTGTCCTTTTGACCCTGATACAAATACAATTTGCTTGATACAATACAAGTTTGGTGTATATCGATGATCCTGAACGAGTTCTTGATCTGTTTGGTTTGAATGATAAATCAGTGACAATATTGAGATAATTTGAAACAATCAGTTATGTGCTAAATAGGGAGCATTGCGTACACTTCTCAGAAGATCTTATTTTGTTTGCATTTCTTTAAAGCTTTGAATCATTTCTATATATTCTTTCTATTCATTGAATTATGATTTTTAAATGAGTGATAAATTCAAACAAAAAACAAATGAAAGATATTTCAAGAATAACCACTTATTGCGATACTATTTTCCGGTTTCGAAATTATTAATCAAATTGTTTCTGAGCAGAGATTTATTAGTTCACTGATAGACTATTAGCGAACAAGTTTTCAACTTTTCTAAACAAGTTATTCAATCACAACATAATTAATATTCATTTCGAGGAAAACTCCTTTAGAAAAGTGAGACTATAATTGAGTTTACAAAACAAAACAAAACTTATATTCAAATTAAAAGCATTTTAAAGGATATTCGTATGAAAACTCATTTTTCTGTCGTATTATTTCTCTATTTTCTGTATAAAGAATTTCTTTTTCAAGTGATTTAATTCATTAATTTTTATTATAATTTCAATTTTAAGCAATTTTTACGATTCTTGACTTTCTATGTGTTTTAGAAATAAGTGAAATCTTTATTTTCCAAATTCTTTATTGAAAAAATCTAATTTCGCCCTAAGTTATCATTCTTGGTCACTTATATATCCATTTTATGCAACAATAAAGTTATAGAGAAAATTATACAAAATTGCATTGGAATTGTATTTCAAATAAATGTCCTAGCGTTTTCTCCATCTTAGAAAATTTGAAAAATGATAAAATCCTTAAATGTTTCCTTTTATTTACAATGATTTGAATATGATAATCTAGATAATTTAGAAAAACACTCATTTGACCCATTGATTGAGAAGCATGAGTTTGCCCCTACATCCTTTTTACCAGTGTATTGCTTATCCTAGTTTCACATAATTGATATAGTTCAAATATTTGTTGTCACAAATCTAATTGAGATTTTTAAAAACATTTATAAATAAGTTGATTGTAATGTTCACGAGTTTATCAATCATGTGCTCCAAAGACATAATCTCTGATTCTGACCGACACATGCCTTACGAGGACTTCTCATTAACTGATTAGAAGCTGAAACTTTGAAAAAGATTGAACGTTGAAAAACAATGAAAAGGTTAACTTGTTATATGATTATCACAATGATTATGGCCATCAAATCCTATAAAATAAGATAAAATCAAAATAAATTCGTTTAAATTATATTCAATTCTTATTTAAAAGAATTTAATATAAAATACAAATATCTTTAATATTAAAACAAAATTTCTTTTATTTGAGAGAAAATTCACAGAATTTCAAGACTTGGCTTCAGATTTAAACAAAAGACTAATAAATTAAATAACATATAATTAATTTTGTAGATTATGTAAATGTATGAGAATTTGGTCTAATTTGCAGTGAATAGCCCTGAAGTTGCGGCTCAGATATGATTAAAATTCTACATAAATAAAAGATTGCGATTAAATTGAGTTTAAGATCAAATTCAAAGTTTATTAGAATAGTATCAGACTTTTGACAAAACAAACACTGAATTTTGTGTCCTTTAAGACGCCTCCAGATTCTAGATATCAGTCAATAACCAGAATATTGTGGAACAGTAGAGAAATGGTGATCAGCGATCAGAAAAACATTTAGGTAGTGATCAAACTTTAGTCCAATGCTGTAGTAATTGCCTTCAGTTTTGGCCACTACTCCACTCCACTCCACTCCACTCCACTCCATTCGAAGTCTCGCCAGTTGTGGAAACTTTCGTTTCAAACGCTATTTTCAAAAATATCCGATAAAAGTTCAGTTGAAATAAATTTTCGTAATTTTATTTATAATATTTTGAATGTGTTTTCATATTAAATGAATAATATTAAGTATTTTCATAGACTTTAGTGTTATAAATAAAGTTTTGGTTTCAATCAAATCATTTATTAATTAAAGTTTAAAACCCCTAAAATGGAAGCCTCGCAGAGCTTTAAGAACAGAACAATGGAGACATCTGTTCTCATGTCCGGCTCCGTTATGGACGGATCTGTTACCAGAAGAAGTAATGCGGCTCAAGAGAGAAGTCACCAGAGAAAGATGTCCGGATCTTTTATCCACGACAGTATCAGCAGTAGTGTTGATTTCCCCGCTTACATTCCGTGGCAAACACTGTCCTCAGATCTTTCAGACAGACTGAGGTAAGGCAACAATACTTCGAAATAATCTGGATAAAAGAGTTTTCAAAAATTACCTTGCAGACAGGGATCCGTCCGAATCAATCGCAGGTAATTTTAAACCTCAAGATATGTTTTAAAGCTTTATAATTGAAAAAATTCGTAATATATCAGTAATATTGTCGAGTGGGCCACCATTAAGGAAGAAAATGAAAGGGCGCCCCTTCTCGAACAACTGGCCCGAAAATATGAGCCGACCAGTGCTTCTGATGACAGCAGTGGATCAGATTACAGCAAAAAAGGAGTTACCGATGCTTTAAGAGGAGGTCAGAAAAATTATTTATTTTTTGAATTTATTAGTTTTTATAAAAATAATTATAAATTATGTTTAAAAACAAAAATATCTTCAATTTAACTGAAGATTAAAAAAAAAGAAGACTTTATTCAGATTTTAATTCTGAGTAAATCTGATTGAGTTGTGATTTGAGGTTAAAAAAGTCTATTCATCGTCGCTATCGTTGCCATCATTCAGATTATCGGCAGAACAATCAATTGGGAAGTCATCGTCGGAGTCGATACTTTCCGATTCTTTTCTCTCTTCTATTTTATTAGTTTCAGTATTAGAGGAATTGTGCTGTTCTTCGAGGGCTAGTTCTGCGGCTCTCTCCAGAATATCCAAATCTAAATCGACGTCACTTTTGTTGAGTTTAATACTTTGTAGAGCACCGGCCAGTGATTCAAATGTATGGGGTTTGACGTATTGGAGGAAAACACAGTAATCGGTGATATAAATGTCGTTCAATAAATACCTGGAGTCTCCGCTTTCATTAAATATTTTATGGATATCTAAAAAACATTTGAGAACATAGTTTTGACCGAATCTCAAAATATGGATCAAATCGTCGAACACTTTCAAACATAAATTCCAATCCCTATAAAGAGGGTAAACGAGTGAACGTCTGACCGATGAGATGACAACTTCTCTGAGTGATGAGAATGAGTCAAACCAAGAGAGAGTAGGACTCAACTTAGTTATAGTCCAACCGGACTCTACATTAGACTCAAATTGATTGACTCTCATATCGTAGGCATAACCGAACAGAATGTCAATCATTGACAACAGAAGTCTTTTTTTCATTGTTTTGTCGAAAATATATTCTTTTTTGGGAAGATTTTTGAGTCGAAACCTTTGATCGTCACTGAATTCATACTCGTTTCTCGATTCTGAGCCAAACATTTCAAATGAAATTATATCAGAGATGAGCTCTTTTTGGTCGAACATATCCGACAAATAGTGATCATCACTGAAATCGTTGGCTTCGGATTCAAGTCTCTCTTTTCTTCGCTGTTCATAATTTTTGTGTTCGGGATCTTTTACATCAATCAAAAGAGTAAACTCTTCAGTAATTCTGGCGATGACTCCGGAATATAAGTCAGCGAAACCATATTTCTCGCCGTTTAAAAAGAGTTCTTCGCTTTCCTGACGAACCGTTTGCTCGAAATTCCACTCAAAATCTTCGTCAATATATTCCAATGTGTTTTGATCGTTAGCTTCTTGTTTCTCAATTACTTCAATCAATGAATTTTTGTTTATTCCTTTATTAGTATTATTTGATAACAATTTGGTCAACAATTCGAGTCCTTCGAAGTGTTCGCCGGCGTTAAGCTTTGAGACCTTAATGAGAAAAGTGCCGCTTTTCGTCTCATAATTAGCCAATTCTTCTCCTTTTTCAATGACTTTTGAAGGAAGACTCAGTCTATGCATAAGTTTTTTTTAATCATTTTATTTAAACCTAAATTCTTGTGAAATTCAGAAAGGGTTTGATTCTTACCTCAAATAATAGGGCTTAGAGAAGAATCTGAAATCTTGGTCATCGATAAAGATTTCAGTTTCAGATATTCTAGCATGGGGAGCTTTTATTCTGATAAACAGATGAGTACTGTCCTGAGTGATGCTGAAAATTGGAGTCAACATCACTTGAAATACTTATGAACACCAATTATAAGATGAAGTGACAGAAAATTAACTGAAAATTGAAAGATTTATAATATTATTAATTTTCAAAAAATAATGAACTAGGTTCAAGTTGGGCAGTGGGCGCTTTTTTGCTAGTTAATGCAGCCTTAGGCGCTGGAGTACTCAATTATCCAGTTGCTTACGATAGACTGGGAGGTCTGACCACATCAACAATCGTTCAATTGGTTTGTAAATTATAAAAAGTATTATGAAATGTTGAAAAACTAAAATATGTAAATGGTGATAGGTCATAATTGCTATGTTAGCATCAACCATGTTAATTCTGATTTACTGTTCGGATATCAACAACGACAGCACATACCACGACGTACTCCTATCGATGTGCGGCAAAAGAGCGCAACAGTTGGCCGCCGCGTCTATAATGTGCACATGTTTTGGGATAAATGTGACCTTTCTTATAATCATTGGCGACCAATACGACAGAAGTATATCAATTGTTATAATGACTAAGATTTGCAAAAACATTGTATTTGACAGTATTCGCGACTTATGTGGGGCCCAAGTTCTGTCATATCTGGTACTTGAATAGGAATTTCACAATTTCTATAACAGCGATACTTTGCATTTGGACGATGTGTTACTTCAAAAGACTTGACTTTTTGAGATATGCCAGGTCTCCAACCATTATCTCTTCTTATAAATTATTTATATTACATTTTATCTCTATTAAACTCATTAAGGTCATTCCAATATTCTTGAATATATTTAGGTTTTACAGTAATTTGAAAAAGAATCTTGATAGATTCTTAATAACTAGACTTCGAATAATTTACTAAAATGAAAATTAAATCTAAATTTCGTTATTTATAGTACTCTCGGAGTATTCGCAATGCTTTACGTCGTGTTTCTCAATATTTACGAATACCTAATCCTGGATATTCCAGATCCCGGTCCAATTAAGACAAGGTATTTGTCTATCGATTGTTAGAGATATATATTGACATAGATATACGATTAGCCCAAGTAGCGTGGTTAGTTTGTTCGCAGCCCTGCCAGTCGTGTGTTTCGCATATCAGGTACAACTAATTGTGATTAATGGGCACAGAATTTACTTAAAGCTAATTATTTTATGAGAAATAGACCCACGAAATAGTAGTTCCGATCTACGCCTGTATGGCTGACAGAAAACTCAAGTCCTTTTCGAAGGCAACGGCTTTGGCTCTGTTCCTACTTTTCCTACTCTACTGTTTGGCCGGAGCTTTTGGGTACTTGACTTTTGGTTCCCACGTTTCCGCAGACATCATGGTAATTTGTTGAAAATTAATTCCTATTTTCACTTCTGAATCAAAAATTTCAGCAAATGTTTGATGCGAGGGATCCGGTGGTGGCGGCAGGTATTCACTTGTTTTGTTATTTTATAAGCCGATAATTAAGTGACAATTTGTTGACAATCTGAAGGAATTTTTGCGCTCATCATCAAAATGATAACAACTTATGCACCGCTTATGTTCTGTGGACGGTATGCATAAACTCTATATTTATCAGTGATATCACATATTAATCAATGGACTGATATTAGGGGAGCACTGGACGGACTCTACGCTGAATTCAGTAAACTTTCGACTGAAGACTTTATTGGCGGAGAACTAAAACGTCGGATAACTATAACTACTGTTTGGAATGCAGTGGTACTCCTCTTATCAATCGTAACGCCAAACATCACTATTGCTATCGAACTTCTAGGTTAGTGTCAAACTATTAAACTATTATTAAACTATTGAGACTCTAATCCGTAAACATTTGTAACGTTTCGATAATAAGGAGACAAATGTTTATTCAATTTATCGCTTATTTATAATTTGTTCACTCATTTAAATAATATTTTCGTTTCCAAAGTCAATAGGAATTTCCTACATTTAAGTAATCAAGGTTACTTAGCTAACACAATAACACATTTGCCATTTTCACAATTAAGCCCAACTCATGAGAGCAAGATCATATTAATTCAAATCTATAACTCAATGACCAGATTTCAAATTTAGCGATAATTAGTGTTAAAGAATTTAAGTTAAATCTATGGAATATTTCAGCCAGGTTCATTCTAAAAAGGTCATTGAATGCTAGGGAATAATCTAAATTAGAATATCTGGGTCAATTTAGTTTTTAAATTCTTCTAATTTTTAAACAATGTATATATGAATTGCAGGTTCATTGGCGTCATGTAATGTGTTTGTGTTTCCGGGCCTTTGTATGGTTGCTTTGGCCAAACGTATGAACCGTTTGGGCGATTCCGTCCTTTTTAGTAAAGTGCTGTTCATTTATGGAGTGATAGTCATACTGACGGGTGCTTTCATTTTCATTATTGTCATCGTTCAGGTCGTCAATGATCTGCTTTATTCTGAAGGAGAGCCACTTCTTTGCAATTTGAGTGAATGAATTCTTCACATTATATCTCTTTTGAGATAATTTTAATTAATTTTAAATAATTCTTTTGAATTAATTTCGAAGAAAATAATTATTTGAATAATTAATTCATTTAATTTAATTTTATTAAATCATTATTGGAATGCATTTCAAATAAAATATTTAACTCAAACTTAAACTCAAAACTAATCAAAACATTCAATACAAGAGTTGACAGCTGACAGCCTCCGGTCCTTTAATCAAAGTTTCGCAATAAATTTGAATTAAGTGACCCATCAATTAGTTCAGTAAATCTAAGTTTAAGCTTAAATGTGAGAAATGAGGTAGGTCATCTATTTTGAATGCGGCGCTCTTTCGGAGGGCGTAGGCCTGAAGTGCGCATAAAATAATATTTAACGCAATGTTTGGGATAAAAGGCAGACATTAAGTGAATGAAATGTTTTGCTTTCATTGCATTCAATGATTCTTTTGGTTAAACATTTTGCAAATTCAACGAAGAGTTTCGTTTAGAATAAAGTATTTTTGGAGAACACTTACTGTAATATCCAATTCGGTGGAATCGATTGGTCAGAGCGATGGACACAGAACTGAGTTCAGGTATGGCTTAGATTTTAGTCAAATAAATTGCAAAATGGAGTTCAGGTTTAAGGGCCGCAAATGTTTGCCTCTCATTAACGAAATGATCAAAAATAGCGTTA